>MU223550.1:344296-373892 GCA_018584345.1 Thuja plicata | reverse complement strand
GACTGAGATGAACCTCCACATGCAAAATCAGAACATTCTGAGATCGTATGACCAACTTACTAAAAATAGCAAGTTTCCATAAATAGCAGCTTTGCACAAGGTAGCCCTTATTGAAAAGAAAACAGAAATATTTTTGCGTGATGCAAGATTTCCCTTACACCCAGGATGCTCCTGCATCAGAGGATATCAAGAATCTCATCTTTTGGCGCCTCTGGGAGGTTTTCACCATGAGATACATCCTTTATTTTTAAATTTTTAGAATCTGATATTGCCACAACGTGGTTTTCACCATCAGTTCTTTTCTTCTTTTTTATTTTTCAATTTGTAACTAAGAAACTTGATATCCTCCTCTAACTGTTCATGCTCCTTGCATCGGTGGAAGAAGGATAGGGTTCACAAGCATTTAGATAACAGGATAAAGTGTATTCATTAGGGAAGTTCATGATAGGAGTAGGATATGAATTATTCCAATCAGTAAGGTCTGGGTTTATCAAGGATAATGATTCAGAGTTTGGTAAGGACAACATCACGTCTGCGTCAAAACTATTAACTGAAAAGACATGTTCTATCAAGTCAACTTCTACAATGTTTAGATCATCAAGAGTTAAATCATCATTAATAGGGTCATTGTTAGTAATATGCAAACCTAACTCTAGCGACTCATCAGTTGAGATTTCTTATTATTCTCTCATCAAGATGGAACTCATTTCTTGTAGTCTTAGAATGTCCTCTAGACCTAGTAAAACACTAGTTTCCTCATCAAAAATCCTAGGTAATGGCATCTCATATGATTCTGGAACAACAACAGTGTTAGAGGAAGTGTTAGAACTCTCTCCTCTTTCTAATAGAGATGCAAATTTTTGAATCACATCTACCTCAATGTACATAGTAGAATTAGACAAGTGATCACATTCATAATCATGTGAGTCTGTTATTTCATCATCTGATCTGTTTAGAAACTCAACAATAGTTACCTAGTGTACCCTATTAGTCACTTATAGATCAAAGTGAGGTAAATATAGGACATGTGAAATTATGACCAGCTGCCCCTAGTTAGGATGTAAATCTTGTTGTTGGGGTATTTCTTCAAGAATTTCTTCTATCAGTAGGACTTCTAGAGAATCTTTTGTTGTTTCATCTACTTCTTGAATAGTAGCATGTGTCAATAAAGGAACATGATTTTCTTGTTGTGTTATGAAAGTAGGTACATATTTTTCTCCTTGATATTCGGGATACTCTGTACCAATATGAAATAATCTCTTATAGGTCTATGGTTCTAATTTTGTTTCTTCTTCTTCATCATCACTTCCTTCATCAAAGATTGGACCATCTCTTGAAGTAGGGTTTTCAGATTTTTTATTGAAACCTAATCCTATTTTTTCTTTGGTGTTTCTGAAGTGTATATGTATAGGTTCAACAAGTCCTTTCCCCTTATCTCCTAAAGGTCCCTTCCCTTTATATCCCATTTGTTTGAGAAGGTCATATCCTTTACCATACTTTCTTGGGGATATATCCACATATTTTCCTCATTTTCTTTATGTTCTCCTTTACAGAGCCAAGCTAAGACTGCTTTTTCTTCTTTTTCATCCTCTTGAGAAGTAGAGGCTCTAACCATACCAGTTTCTTTGTGAATGTATGGTTCTTTAGCTATAGTAGGTGTAAAAGATGAGGAATGTTTCCCATAAGATATTGGAGATAGAAGAAGTTTTGTCAATGATGGGGTCATGTCTAGCTTGTATTCTCCCATACTAGTTTCTTCAAGTTTTAATGTCTTTCCAAAGCTTCTAATCACCATGTCTTTAGTAGTTTCAGGTATGGTTTCTTTTGGGACATCCTTATTATGAGGAACCATACTATTTTCTTTAACATTGTTGAAAGTGTAACTGGCATCGGCAAGAATTGTTACTTCCACCCCATTATGTGGGAATTTGATACATTGGTGATAAGTAGATGGTACTGCTTGCATTTCATGAATCAAAGGTCTTCCTAATAGTATGTTGTAAGGCCAAGGGTAGATCTAGAACTTGACAGATCACATTTCTTTCAATTGGTCCTATTCTAATTGGTAGAACAATGAGACCTTTAGATGATCTTTCTTCTTCATTGTAAACTTTGATAGTTATCTTACTTCTTGAATCAATTTTTTGTTATGAAAGACCCAACTTCTTTATTAGATTGAGAGTGCATATGTTCAACCCTGCGCCTCCATCTATCAATACATGCCTGAAACAAGATTTGTGAATTAGGAATTCAATGTATAGGGATTGGTTATGTGGATGAGTTAATGACTTGTCATCTTCTTTTGAAAAGAGAGGCAGTGTGGTGCTGAGATATGATTAACCATTGCCTATAACTTGTCTACATCAATGACTTTTGGAACATTTGCAGAATGTAGGAATTTTTCAAGAACTTCCCTAGACACTAAGGAGATTTTTAGTAACTCAAATATAGAAATTTGAGTAGAGGTTCTTTGCAATTGATTAACCAAGTTATAGTTTACTGAAGGAATGGTAACTGTTTGTCTTGTTACTGCTGGTTTGGGAATAGTGACAATAGGTACATTTGAAGATGTTTCTTTCTTTGATGAGGAGCTAGCTCCTTTGATTATGACTTGTGCTTGACTTCTAGTCACTACGTTTGATTGTATTGACGTGTCTTTAGCACCTTTAATAGTGATCACATTGATTGATTCATATTTAATGTCCAACTTGTTGATCACATTATCATTATTGAGTAGGTGTAATTCACTTCACTTCATTTTCCTTTATAAGATTCCCCTTTCTCATAGTTAGGAAACAGTTTGTTGAATGTCGTATGGTCTTCATTAGTGGTGTGTCCTTCCATTTTTATCTTGCCTCCTTCAATAAGGTCTTGTATAACGTGCTTAATCTTAACATAGTTATTAGTCTTATGTCCCTTGTTTTTGTGAAGGACACAATAAGAATTGTCATCCCACCATCTCAGTTTGACTTCTGGTTCCCATGGTTTTGAATCAGGAATTTTAAGAACTTTGTTGTCCAAGAGTGTCTTCAAAACTGTCTCAAGAGGTTCTCCCAAATGAGTGAATGTTCGTTGAGGTCTAGAAGTCCATGGTCTACTCTTTTTGTTCTCATTGTTTGCTTTAGGTATTGTGGTTGTTGCCTTGGCCTCTTTGTTTTCTTGTAAGCTGTTTGTTAAATTGAACACTGTTGGTTTAGGATTAGCATTGGATGCATCTACCACTCCATTGTTAACAATATTCTTGTTTTGTTTCCACCACTTAGGCTTGTTTTTGTAGTTGGTAGATTTACTATCACTTGGAATTGTGATTTCTCCTTTCTTAACCATGACTTCTTCAATACAGATGGCATTTTTGATCATCCTATCAAAGCTAGGTAAATCTTGCATTTGCAAAGCATAGTTTAATTCAGGTATCAATTTGTTAATAAATATTTCCATCTTTTCCGATTCAGGAATAGATCTTGAATACCTAGAAAATATTTTCCTCCACCTTTGTAAAAAATTGTGTAAAAGACTCACTAGACCTTTGTTTTGTATTACATAAATCCATCCTGGTTACGTCATGTTGTATATTGTAGGAGTAATGTTGGATAAAACATTGTATTTACTCCTCAAAATATTTCACCTTTGGTGTAAGTTTGGAGAACCACTCCATAGCATTTCTGCCTAAACTTCTCAAAAATAGCCTCATTAGATAGGTAGGTTCGTGCATGTACTCAATTCTTAGAGCACAAAACTCTCTCACATGGTCATGTGGATCAGTCTCTCCCATATACTTTTCATATTTGGGCCTTGCCATGTTGGGAGGAGATGGAATCATGTTAATACTCTTATCAAAAGGGAATGGACAAATGTGGTCCAAAGAGTGTTTTTTTGTTGTTTCCACCTTTTCTTGTTTGAGTGTTGCAAGTTTGGCTTGCATCAAGGTCAATTGCTTGGTGAGAATAGAGATAGGAGTTGGTATCTATTTTTCCTATAGTCTTTCAACATCATAATATTTAGGGAGTTTGACTCCAAGGGATGCTAAATGTAGAAATTATTTTTCCTTATCTTCACCAATGATCTTTTCCAATGTCTATTGGAATTTTCTACTTTGTCTGAGTCTATAATACTATTCCTCAGGTACGTCTCCATCACTATCTGAGTCAAAAAAAGGATGAGTGATATGTATTTCTTCTTCACTACTATTGTTATCTTGTCTTTGGTTTTTTTCATTGTTGTATTCTTCAAAAGCTTTACTCCATTCATTCCGAGGAGCTTCCATTGCAGGTGATTTTGTGTCAAATAGGGTATAACAAGATGTTTCTCCTTGTTTAAATTGTAGTGATCTAGGAGGTACTTCTGATTTGTCAGCAAGATACTTATTACATCTTGGGTTAACCATGAAAGCTGAATCTCAACTATGTCAAAAGGTTTCCAATAGTTTCAAGTAGTCTAAAATTGTCCAAGTAGGAGTTTGTTTGTGTTTGTTGATGTAAGTGAATGAATCCATCGTTAGAGGGTTAGAATGCCCTGATAGTGAGATGGGAGTCAAGTTGTTTTGAAAAGTGACTAGACCACACATTTTGAGACCAATTGTGAGAACCCAAAAGAACATGGAAGGTAGACTTATGAAAAAGTTTTGAAACAACGACTAGCGGACCAGAAAAAGCAACAAGACTAGACTGAAGAGCTAGAAGGGTATCCAAATATACTGAATTTCTAAGAGAGACAAATTTGCAAGTGCCCACTATCCTAGATGAGACATACTGAATGTGAGGTTTTTCTTAACCAGATGCGAGCTTTTAAATCCTAAATGTGAGCTTTGAAATGTAGGATGCAAGCTTTCTCCCTAAATGCGAGGCAGAAATGACCAAAAGAAAATTTCTTCCTAGATGTGAGCTAATGCAACCAGAAGTGACCTAAGATAGATCACAAATGAGCCTCTGATGGTTTTTCATATTTTTCTTATTTTGTCTCAAAGTATGTAAAATTTTGTCTGATAGTAAGGTTTTTTTGAGACTTTCCAGTGAGTTGAAAACTTGTATGTCAAGGAATGAATATTATTGCTTGTTTTTTGAGTTATTTTTTAGTGATTTTAAAGCACATCAAGCAATGTTTCTTTGTTAAGGGTGACAAAATCACTTTCCCTATTCCCTATTTTCTAAGCATAGAATGAAAATCTTTGCTCGTAGACTCAGGTACACACTCAAATGCTAATCAGAATATGACCATCACCAAGCACATAATTACTCCAGTCATGATGCCATATTAGCCGACTCCAAACACAAGTGAGGGCATAAAATGATGAGTATCTTGGGGCAATTACTATTTACCTTTCACAAAGATTATCACCCTTTGAGAGATGAATCAGGTAATTTTGACTATAAGTGTTTTGTATTTTTGGGCATCCATTCGTAATCGTCCCCTATATAATTGCACAAGGAAAAATTGAGGCGTATATCCCTATGAGTACTCAAATATGTGTAGTCTTGCAAGAAAGATTCAAGCGGCTCCGCTCTACACATACTCAAGCATGTTCACGGAATGATGTCTTAATTCCAAGAACAAAACTGACTACGTCTTCTGAGGTTTTAGCCTACAAGGAAGCGTAATGATTATAGTGATTTGGAAGGGTTGGTGTAAACCTATCCTCACTTGGGTCCTCCTGGGAGATTTTTTCCTCAACCAGCAGGACCTCTAATGTTTTGAAAGAATAACAAAGAATTGAAAAACTTAAGAGTTCTAGATTTCTGATGTGAGCATACTCTCCTATTCCATGCCATTTTATCCCACAAACACTCCAAGCAAATTCTTTCCCTCAAATGAATTCACTCAAAACTTAATCTCCCATGACGAATCTTTGATTCCTCCACTTGGAAGGAAGAGTAAATTCTCTAGTGAGACTAAGTGATAAGCTTATGTTTGAAAATAAAATTTTGTTTGTTCAATTTCCCCAAAGTTAGGTGATTTTCTTGTTCAATTACTATCTCCAACTTTAGACAATTGAGTTGTTCTTTTTCCCACAAGACTTAGTGCTTTATTTTGTTCAATTACTATCCAAAAGAATTATGTGATTGAACTTATTCATTTATTCACAATATTTAATGCTTTGTGTTTTTCAATTACTCTCCAAAAGAAATTAAACAATGTAGGTTTGCCTTTGTTCAATTATCCCACAAATTCTTCTCAAATCCTGAATCAACTTTTTAGTTTCTGATTTTCCTTGAAGGAAAAGAGCATAATCCTCTAATTGATTTAGCAAGTGATTGGAAAGTGTTCTTAGTTTCAAAGCCTTGAACAAATAAAATAAAATAAAGCTATTAAACCACCTGCAAACCACAAGTTAGTAATTTCTCTCCACCTTTTTGAAAAAAAAGGCTTTGACAGCAATCTACAATCAAAAATTAGGTTGTTCAAATGACAGAAGAAAAAAAAGTCACAAGATTAGTGGTTAGACATTTTAATTTTCAATTCAAATGACCAGATACAGTTTCCTTTCCCAAATGCGATCCTAGAAACCCTATATGTGAGACCCTTTCCAAAATGTGATTCTTTGCACAAAAGGCAACACAAGATATACAGGGTGCGAGCCTTTACCATAAATGATAGGGGATTCCCCATATGCGAGCTCTAAAATCTAGGATGCGATCCAATTTCTTGAATGTGATGCCGTTTCCTGCATGTGAGCCTTGGTGACTAAAGGTGACTCTGTACTTGAAAACAGAGAAGACAAATCAGCCAGAAATGAAGAGAAAGTGAGGTAAAATCTGAGGATCAACCCTACGGTGGGTGCTAGAAATGTGTGTTATTTTTGTGTACCTATTGTCTACAACACAGCACTTCAGTAAGTCATTATATTAGTGAAAGAACATGGAAAGTAAGAGTTATCAAGCATATCAATCACTAAAATTGACCTATTGCTTCCTATCTAAGAAGAGTGTGAAATATGCTATAATTACCCTCTGATTATGCATAAATCAGTGGCATATACAAGCTTAGAATGGAATATTTGAAAGAATTGAATCTAAATGCTCAATAAATGTTCATTTTAAAGCTCCAAAGTGAAATATTATAACAATGCTAAGAAATGAGAGCTAAAATACATTAAGATCTATGAAAATAAGAGCAACATAAGTTTGCTTTCAACAATTAAGAATTAGGGGCCCATTGAGCTTAAAATTCATTCCATTTATAGAATAATTTAGTGAATGAGAGGTTAGGATTGAATGTTGAAGAGAGGTGGAGATTGAATCTTTGGTGATCCATGTGAGTTGATCCAAGTGATTTAACTCCCATTGGCTAGGGAGTTGACTTTCCCTTTTGCAAATGGAGTTGTAATTAGGATTTATTTAATTCCTTTTTATTAATTACTTTAGCCATGTTTTTGATTTATTTTTTATTTAATTGAATTGATTTGATTTAACTGGCTAAGGCAATTAATGTAATTTAGTGATTAAATCACTTAGGAGATTAAATTTAATTTAAATGAATTATGCCAATAAATTGAAGAATTGTCTTGACATAATTAGGGGTATGATCACACTTAGGAAAAATAGGGTCTATGGTCAGAGCAGACCAAAATAGGGTGGTTACAAGAGGACTTAAATATAATAGTTTATCACTTGATATCTGGCATTTCACTATGCTATCTTCATGACAGACCTTTTGATACTCCTTGGGATGTATCTCAATATATAAAGGATTGCTAACTCCTGCTCGGTTAAGAGACTTTCTGATCCAATGGTTAAACTGAAAAGTAAATGATCTGTTCATAAATACAACTAAACTTTGCAGATGTTCAGATCTATTGTAAGCTCATAATACCTTTCTAATCAATGTTTCCCTTCTTTTCCTTTACTCCACTTCTTTCTGCTCGGTGATGTTGTGCTTCTCTGTTGCTCGGTGTCTGTAGAAAACTTTAGCTTTGTTATTTAGCTTGTTTGATCAAGTTTGTATGAAGACTTCTATCTTCACCAGATTCTCTTCAACATATTCTTCTCCATTCACCCCCTAATTCGTAATGAATTAGCTTGTCTCTCTTATAGACATGATTTCACCATTTCTAGGTATTTATCTTTCTTGTTCTTGACGTGATCCATAAATATTTCCATTTAAAGCTTTAAAGCATGCTTTAGTTTTATCCTGTAGATTTCTCCTTGACAACTGGAATAAAACTATCTTTAAAACACTAGCTTATCTCTAGATTTAAACTTGTCGATGAAAAAAATGTAATCAACTAGTTAACTCCATGTTTAGCTCCTTCCATCTAAGTCTTTTTTTTGTTTCTGAACTTCAGTTCTTTTTGGTGTTTAACTCCTTGTTTGCTCAGTCTTGACTTCAGTTGTCCTCAGGCATCTCTATCCATCGGGGTTATCTGTCTATCGGGGTTGCACTATGACTTTCATTTCTTCTCGGGTATCACTTAGGTTCTACTTGGTAATGCTTGCTCAGCTATCACTATGACTCTTCTCTCGGGGTTCTCTATCCGTCAGTGTGCACTCTTCGTCGGTGTTTATTGTCACTTGCTATATACTGAACTTTTATACATTACTAATAACATAACCTTTATTTCTTTGGTTCTTTGAAGTCTGACAATATATATATATATATATATATATATAACCAATCAGATTATATCAAGTTGACATCGATGACAATACAACACATTAACTAATTTAATGTCTTGCATTAACTTTCTACATCTCGGTGATCATAAACATAATATATTCAAACATTCAATTAGTTATAGTTCAATTTGTAGACTACGAGAAGCACAAAACCATTCTCATGTATTCACACCTTTTCATAGCAGTGAATGTTAAGTTGTTCAAACATCAAGGAAACCAAAGACAAAAGAACTTTGGACTATTAGTATTGTTGATCATGAAGCAATCTTGAATACCCTCAAGCAGAGAGATTACCATTCAGGAACACATCAGTAGGTAAGTCCAACTCATGTTCTTTGGTCCATTTACTTACTTATACATTCATAATCTTTTTGTCAACCTATAAACTTCTTTTTTCTCTATTAACTTTTCTTGTGCCTTCTGAATGCAGGGATTGGAATGTAGACATCATCGAGTACCATGTATTAAAATTATACACTTTATGAGCAGAAATGACACTTATTTTTTATATATAGTTGTGTATCTATGATTTTGAGTAATTCTATATGTCAAACTTTTGATAACATTGATATATTTATTCACAATATATTGTATTCATATAAGTGTATTGAGGCATGTAACATGTATTGTGTATGGTAATGAAGTTGGGTTGTCAAAAGACTTAAAAATATTGATTTTTTGGGTTGTTGGGAGGGGTGGCTGAATATTAAAAATAATTGAATTTTAGTAGTGTACAATTCAAGAGCATACCACTAACAATTAAAAATAATTCACAGTTCAAATTTCAAACACACCACTAAAAATTTGAGAGCATCAAGAACCATTCATCATGGGAGAAAACCATCAGCTCCATCGGCTCTGGTTAGCTAGGTAAATGCTAGTGGATACCTTTTTTCCCTCGCGTAGCATCAAGAACATTCTGGCGCATGTTAGACCGAAATGTTCACAAGGTGCACTAATCCAAATTGGGCAGCGATGTTTGGAGAGCAATATCTCAGATCTCATGAGAGATATCAAAGATCCATGAAGTGTACAAGGACCATCTTGGGAAGGTCTAAAAGAACATGGCCCAGTTCCAGGAGATTCCACTTGGATTCCATTTGGCAACCCGATCTTGGTTGGTACAAAAAGCTACATTGTTGCTCAATTTAAAGTTTCTCAATGGTGCATCTTTCAAATCGTTCATCGTGGGAACAAACCGTCAGCTCCATTGGCTCCGGTTGGATGGGTAAATTCTAGTGGATACCTTTTTTCTCTTGCATAGCATCAAGAATGTTCCGGCGCATGTCGAACCAAAGTGCTCCCAAGGTGCACTAAGCCAAATTGGGCAGCAATTTTTGGAGAGTGATATCTCAAACCTCATGAGAGATATCAGAGATTAGTGAAGTGCACAAGGACCATCTTGGGATGGTCTAAAAGCACATGGCTCAGCTCTTGGAGATTCCACTCGGATTCCATTTGGCGACCCGATCTTGGTTGGTGCAAAATGTTGCGTTGTTGCTTAGTTGAAAGTTGCTCAATAGTGCATCTTTCAAACCGTTCATCATGGGACCAAACCGTCATCTCCATCAGCTCTAGTTGGTTAGTTAAACGCTAGTGGATACATTTTTTCTCTCACATAGCATCAAGAATGTTACGACGCATGTTGGACCAAAGTGTTCCCAAGGTGGACTAAGCCAAATTGGGCACCGATTTTTGGAGAGCAATATCTTGGACCTCGTGAGATATATTAGAGATCTGTGAAGTGCACAAGGACCATCTTGGGAAGGTCTACAAGCACGTGGCTCAGTTCTAGGATATTCCAATTGGATTCCATTTGGTGACCCGATCTCAGTTGGTGCAAGAAGTTGTATTGTTGTTCAATTGAAAGTTGCTCAATGGTGCATCTTTCAAACCGTTCGTCATGGGAGAAAATCGCCAGCTCCATTGGTTCTGATTAGCTGGGTAAAAGCTAGTGGATACCTTTTTTTCTTGTGTAACATCAAGAATGTTTCGATGCATGTCAGACTGAAGTGTTCCCAAGGTGCACTAAGCCAAATTGGGCAGCAATTTTTGGAGAGCGATATCTCAGACCTCGTGAGAGTACCAGAGATCTATGAAGTGCATGAGGACCATCTTGGGAAGGTCTACAAGAATGTAGCTCATTTTTGGGAGATTCCACTCAGATTCCATTTGGCGACCCGATCTCGGTTGGTGCAAAAAGTTGCATTGATGCTCAGTTGAAAGTTGCTCAATAGTGCATCTTTCAAACCGTTCGTCGTGGGAGAAAACCATCAGCTCCATTGGCTCCAGTTGGTTGATTAAATGCTAGTGGATACCTTTTTTCACTTGCATAGCATCAAGAACATTCTGGCGCATGTCAGACCGAAGTGTTCCCAAGGTGCACTAAGCCAAATTGGGCAGTGATTTTTGGAGAGTGATATCTTAGACCTCGTAAGAGATATCAGAGATCCATGAAGTGCACAAGGACCATCTTGGGAAGGTCTACAATCACATGGCTCATCTCTATGAAATTCCACTTGGATTCCATTTTCCAACCTGATCTCGGTTGGTGCAAAATGTTGCATTGATGCTCAGTTGAAAGTTGCTCAATGGTGCATCTTTCAAACTGTTTGTCGTGGGAGAAAACCATCATCTCCATCAGCTCTAGTTGGTCAGGTAAACACTAGTGGATACCTTTTTTCACTCATGTAGGATTAATAACGCTCTGGCGCATGTCACACTGAAGTGTTCCCAAGGTGCACTAAGCCAAATTGGGTAGTGATTTTTGGAGAGCGATATCTCAGACCTCGTGAGAGATACTAAAGATCCATGAAGTGAAAAAGGGCCATCTTGGGAAGTTCTAAAATAATGTGGCTCAGCTCTAGGATATTCCACTAAAATTCCATTTGGCAACCCGGTCTTGGTTGGTGCAAGAATTTGCATTGTTGCTGAGTTGAAAGTTGCTCAATGGTGCATCTTTCAAACCGTTTGTCATGGGACCAAACCATCAACTCCATCAGCTTTAGTTGGATGGGTAAACACTAGCAGATACCTTTTTTTCTCACATAGCATCAAAAACATTCCGGTGCATTTCAGACCGAAGTATTCCCAAGGTGCACTAAGCCAAATTGGGCAACAATTTTTGGAGAGTAATATCTTAGACCTCATGAGATATATCAGAGGTCCATGAAGTGCCCAAGGAATGTATTGGGAAGTTCTACAAGCATGTGGATCAGTTTTGGAAGATTCCACTCGGATTCCATTTGGCAACCCGATCTCAGTTGGTGCAAAAAGTTAAAGTGTTGCTCAGTTCAAATTTTCTCACGCGCATCTTTCAAACCATTTGTCCTAGGAATAAAATATCCATTATGTTAGCTCTAGTTGGACAGGTCAACCCAGTTAAATACTAGAGGCAATGGGAAAGTCTTGAAGAAAGTGTGGAATGATTTTGGAAGTTGATTCAAGGTGCTAGTGGTAGTGGGTAGGTCTTTTCATTCATTTTATGCAATTGGAGCCTATGGTGCATTTGGGGGTTCCTAGGGTCATTTTATATATCTTTGAAATCATAGATCTCTTATAGGCCTTAATAGTTGTCAAACCAATTGCCTTTGCATCATTAGGGTATGAAAATTTGGAGTCTATTAGCCTAGTTGTGATCTATTACGCATATTACTTTCTTTCAACAAAAGATTTTCAATGTAGTTGCTTTGAAAAGATTAGGTCTATTACACATGACAACACACGACAAAGATATAATATGGAAATGAACATACATACAATGCATGAAAAAGATGTAGTATGGAAATAATACATACATACAACACATGGAAAAGATATAATATGAAAATGAACATACATACATAAATACAATGCATGACAAAGACATAATATGAAAATAATACATACATAGAACACATGACAAATATATAACATGGAAATGATACATACATAGAACACATGACAAAGATAAAATAACCGCAAATGAACATGTAGATATGTATATATGAAATTGTTTTGTACAAAATGTGGCACATGCACCATATCAAAATAGTTGCAAAATCAACATATCTATATACAATGTAGCTTACACCATCTCAAAATGTGTCATATGGCATCTCAAAATAAGAATTTCAACTACAAATGTTTCTAGGACATCCTATTCTACTGGTGGATCATCAAAATGAAGCCTCTTTGAAGTACTCTTTGACTCTAATGGATCGTGCATTCAAACACAAAAGTGAAACCCCAAGTTAGATTACTTAATTTATATGGTTTCTACAAATAAAAATTCAAAATTCAAAATCATAGTAAAAAATAATAAATAAATAGTTTTAAAATTGAACTCTCATGTACCTAGCCTCTATGTCTCCTAATTCAGTTACGAGACCTAACATATGTCCTTGGTAGCGAAGGGACAATGCCACCAATGTTGACTCTGACCTGTATATGTCTGCGAACATGAGATTAATCAACGAGCTATACTATTTAATGTTAAATCCTTGGTAGAAAATATATGTTTACACAATAACTAAATTAACATTAAAACTTACCTGTGCTGAAATTTCTTCGGGCAATGTCGGTTGGGTCATCAATGATACAAACCTTTGGTGTTGTAACTCCCTCAAACTAGGGGTGACCTACAAAAGTCAAACAGATACTTGATACAATCATGACTTGATCATGTTATATATGCTTGATAGTAAAATACAAACCAGTAAATTTAGAAGTATACGTACCGTGGAGCTATCACTGTGAATTGAGATGCATGTGACTCTACCATGGTGAACCAGTCTCACGACATCGTCAGACACCAACCCCTGTCAAATAAACCATCTAAATTAAAAATGAGTGCGCACAAGTGACAAGTACACATATAAGCATAAACAATCTAAAATACTTAATAACCTTCCCCTTGTCAATGCCAGACACTTGAACCCCCTCACATTGTCCCCCAGTGGCAACTAGTGAAACCTGCGTCAGTATGTAATAAGATGATCATAAAAATTAGAAAATACATGTATATACTATTATAAAAAGGAAACCAATGAGTACATTAAACCGTATGTACTGTGGAAGTGTCAAGGACAAATGAAATAGCTGAAAGCATGGACCCCTCCACTTGTTCCATGTCCTCCTCTGTCATCAACTGAACATAAATGGAACACATTAAAAAACATAAGTGGGCAATCATTATAAGAAAATTATACTAAAATACGAACGTTTAAAATTAAATACAACGTAACAAGTTAACTATTTACTCTTATCATAACAGTAGGAGTCCATGGATCTGCATGCCCTTGGTGCACATCTCCGCAAGGTGCTTCAGTGCATGTAGTGTGTTGTGTAGTATCGTCCACCTCGAAGACATAGTTATATGCATCACTATCATTCAGGGGACCCAAGCACATATTCTTGCACATAATGCAAGTGTGGGGCACACAAACATGTGAGCTCTTGGAGGATGTGGAAAGGCCAGAATCATCAGTACAAGGAGGAAACAATGGCGCACTCTACCTAACCAGTAGATCACTCAAGGTGTGAATGGCTCGAATAGTTTGTGAGTTGGTCTCAACAATAATATCAGGATGATGCACTGTAGGAGGTGGTGAAATCTCGAGAGGGGGTACATATGTGCGAGATTTCACCCGATGTGCCGATAGTCTATCTTGAGGAATGCCTAAGCCTACGCCCTAGTTCAGTCTCATGCTCTAATAATATACCTTGTGACCAAGCACAAATTCAGCATACAATTTTCTTAAGAAATATAATGGGACATCAGAATTGTTGTGGGGTGGCTATCAAAATCCATCCACCAAAGGTCCCAAAAATAGCCACGAATTGCATCATTTGTGCAATATTTAGTTGAAAACTTGGTCTTTTTAAGGTCCACTTTTAAACTAGTTTTGGGATCCACAAAAAGGTTACATATGTCATGTTTTGTTATATTTAGGTTCATAACTTGATTGTAATCAAGTTCATCGTCAAACTTGGTGTGCATGGAATCACGCCAAAGAAGTGCAACATTATGTTGCTTTGTGAGCTTCTCCATGTTTTCAATAATGGATTTCAAGATGGAAAACATGGGACACAGTGTGGGGATATTGGCATATGTAGTATGATATCCTCTAAGCTGATTTAGATTGTCTCCTATGAGATCCTCTAAAGGTCGAGGGTTTGAGACTGGTTGGTCTTCTGAAGGTGGGGGATTGTTTGGAGGTGGTTCTAGATTTTTAACAAGGTCATTGAGAGGGTTTTCTGATTGGTTTGAGTCCATGTCTGATTATAATTAAAACAAAATTAGACAATTATAATCAATTTAAAAAATGATAAACAATATTAATTAAACCCTAGTTTTTATTAAAAAAACTACAAATTTCAATTAAAAAACAACAAACAAAACTAAAAAATTTTACATACATGTTCAACTTGGAGATATTTCTCAAACAGGAAAATCAAATATCAAATAGGTTTCGGATATCCGAAACCTTGGGCTACGTTTGACATTTTCATAATGAAAACTGAGAACGTAGCCCATGGGTACTGACAAATATCAGATATTCGATAATATCAGATATCCGATCAGGCTTGTGCTTTGGATTTTGGTTTGGCCAAGAGTAAAGACACCCAGGCCTACTAAAAATTCAACAAGATTTTTAGTGCACTTTTGGACTAGTGAAAAGGAGGATTTTTACACATCGCTAGTTTTGGGCATACCATAATCCTACACATACCCAGATTCCATGTTTAAACAACTATTCATTTTATCATCCACGTGAAGAGTGTACATCACATTATTATAGAGGAATTTTACTTTTCGATAATATTTGAAGGAACAACATGGATAGTATGTAAACAAGGTATACCCAAAAGTATATTGTAATTAAGAGGTCTAGGCATCACATGAATAGGAGTATCTAGAATAATCAAACCTACTTTAATAGATAAAGTGATGATGCCTAATGTTTTCTTAGCAATATTATCAAATCTATAAATAGGAATATTATTAGGTTTAAGGGTTGAGATATTAGCTTTGATTTCTTTCAACATGTCCATACTACAAACATTTAGCCTAGGTCCATTATCGATTAAGGTCCTATGAATGAGATTACCATTCATGAGAACAACTACCATAAGAGAATCATATCAACTTTGAACTTCTTTAGGAGGTAATTCATCTTGAGTAAACACTATCTGAGGTGAGATAGGGGTAGGATGAATGCACTACAAAAAGGAATTAATGTTATCTTGATTGGGAAGTAAGGTTGGACTTGAGTGGTTAAATCTTTTTGCAAGGCTTCATGATATGTAGGAGAAGTTTGAAGAAGTTTCCAAAGAGAAATCTTGGCAGGGGTATTACGGAGTTGTTCTACCAAATCATACTCCTTTCCAAGATTTTGAGGAAGACATGGTGGAGGAGGAAGAACGGGTTGGTGGGAAAGAAGTAGAAACAATTGGATTAGAAGGTTGAGGATTATTTCTTGTATGATAGGTGTGAGCTAAGGACTGCTAAGTCCTTTGACAATTATAATAGGCTTATTCAGAGTATATCCTTTAACCATAATCACAAGTGTGGTGGAATTTTGATAATTAGATTGAGGATAACTATTAACGGTGATGATAGGACTATTAGGAGGTTGAGAGGGGATATCCTTTGACACTTATCATAGGCTTTTTGACTATCGTAGGTTGAGCATGAATATTGACAACATTAACTTGATCACACGTTTGAGTCTTCATGGGATCGTCACTAGAAGAGAGAGCATTAAGGAAATTCATATTATCCTCTTTTTCCAAGGTGTCCTTATAATAGGGATTATGGGCTTCCTTTAAGACTTCATCTCTACTAGGAGAGTCAAATGAAGGCAAAGTGATATTGAGAAAATTATTTATTATGTCTTCCTCTTTCTCTAAAATATCCCTATGAAGAGGGTATGTTTCAGGAGAATAAGAAACATCAAACATGAATGGATCATCTATAGGAGAAGAAGATGAAATGTCAACTATTGTATCATCTCTTTTCACCAAGTTTGCTTCATGAGGAAGAGAGTAATATGTGTAATCATCCAAAGACTCATCCCAAATAGGAGAATCATCAAGGGTAGGAACATATCTATCAATAAAGATCACTATAGAAGAGGAATGATCATGGTTCATTAAAGCTTGGTCCATAAAGGGAGGAGAATAGAAAGAAAAAGAAGGCAAAATTCTATCTTTAACCAAACTATCCTCATGGATAAGACTTATATTAGGAGAAGAGTTAACATCAATCATCAACACTCCCCCCAAAGAAGAAGATCATTGACAGAAATGTTAAAATCATCTGCTTTCTTTAATATGCCCTTATAAGGTGATAGCTCAAGGACAAAGAAACATCACAAACATTAAATTTATTCTTTATAGGGGTTACATAATGTAAAGGAAAATTAATAGGAGGATGTTGTTTT
This sequence comes from Thuja plicata, assembly GCA_018584345.1. Classification (NCBI taxonomy): domain Eukaryota; kingdom Viridiplantae; phylum Streptophyta; class Pinopsida; order Cupressales; family Cupressaceae; genus Thuja; species Thuja plicata. Next base: position 356,857 of record MU223550.1, on the reverse strand, counting down.
ATCTCAAAAGTGATAGAATGGTGTTGGGAGAATGCTTTAAATAACTTGTGAAACATGAGAGGAAAGAAAGAAGTGCATATAAAGTAGATCTAGATGTATCTAAATGCATACAAAAGAGGGTGTAACTACCAATGCATACAAAATAGATCTAGATAACAAAAATGCATAAAAAGAGGATCTAACACCCAAAATCAGAAAGTATAATGCATGAAAGTAGTGGGTTCACCAAAATGTAACATACAAAATGGTGAGAAATGCTAGGATATATTGCTCACCAATGTATATTCTATATTCAGGAAGATCCAAGACCTTGAAACAAAATAAACCCGATTAGCCCAAGGCAAGGTTCCAATTCGTGATCTTTACAATGTAGGGTCTTGGATTGCTCTTCATTTCCCTAAGAGAAGGATTTTTAAATGATGTGAAAGGGGGGAATATAATTTATGAAATTAAGTACTTTGAAATGAAAAAGAGGGAAATATACTCCTCTTGAAGACTAGAAGAGGATGTAAGTTCAGATCTACAAACGGATTGTCAACTTGTGTTAGAAACTGGAACATGGCTAGATCTGGAATCAAGAAGCTGGAGACTGTAGACTATGAAGATTTGAAGTTCCCAGGAATAGGTTGACTTGGAGGGTACAGGTCACACCTAGGTACAGGTCGACCTCAACCTATACCTAGACCCATAAACTAGAACTAGCTTCAGCAAATCTAGAGTCTATCTTCCCAGATCTATCACTAAAACAGGTTATACAATAGGGGGTACAGGTTGACCTTGACCTGTACATGACACTGTCGAAACTTGAAATAAAAGATAGATCTAGAAAGTTCTCTGAAAAGGGTCCTTGGATCTTCAACTGAATCTGTGTATCCGAGTCTGCACCTGCACATCAAAGAGAGGGGAAATTGTTGGGGGGAAGGTGGCTTGCCTCGGTCAAGCCCCCATTTAGGAATTAACCTTGAATTGAAATAAAGGAAATGTAATGCGAAGATGTAGTAATGATTAAATCTAACAATGGAAATGTATCATACCAATGTAGATGTAATTGTGCTTAGTATGTAATCAATTATATTGATGCAATAGCCTTGACTCAACACAAAAATCAAAAGGAAGTCATGTAAGAAAAAACTTCATGTATTAGATGCATGTAATTCACATCAATGTAGGATTGAAGAGGAAGAAGAAGAATGGAATGAGTGTAGATCTACTCCTTTGATGGCCAACTCCTTTTGTCTCCAAGTAGCTAGATCTATGGGAGGAAATGCATGCTTGATTGAATGAATAGACACATGCTTGCTCGAACTCCTTGAATGCTTTTACTTGAGTTCTTGAGAGAGATTTCTTGTTGTATGCATGATTATAGATTGAATGTATATTATCAAATGAAGTGAGAAGACCTCCTTTTATACCAATTTTGGGCATCAAAATCAAGAGGGCCGACTACACTAGGCGGGAAAAGGCCAAAACTTTGCATCGGGCTCGGGAGCCAATCAAAATTCACCTCCCTAGTTATAGGTTGAGGTCAACCTATACCAGGTACAGGTTGAGGTAGACCTATACCTAGAGGTGCAAAACTCGAAGCAAAATTCCCAAATCCCGAGTAGTATTGAGGGGGTCGGGGAAATATGGTGAAATAAGCGAGAAAATCAGTTGTAAATGCATTTAAATCTCAGAGCGAAATGAATTTTGTGATTGAAGGGATAAATGGGAAATCATGTATAGAAACTAGGGCCAACTTAGAGTTTTGTGCAAGATTGGAGGAAGAAAGAGGACCTTGATTTAAATTATGTATACATTTAAATGCAATATGAGGTCCTAATGCAAGAAACACACTAAGGAGGGCTAAAATGGTCCCAAAAAGTGTACAAAAGTAAGTGCTTACTTTTTAGGATGGTACAATTATCTTAGGTTTATTCTACATAGAATAAACTTGTTTAGGTGTTGACTTGAAAATATGCCATGTTCATATAAAATGCCTTTTATATTTGGCAAGGTATGTTTTTATTGGTCTTCTCAAGAATGACTCTCTTGGTGAGTCCTAATTCTCATGTGATAAGAATTCTCTTGAGTATTTCTTATAAATGCTTCTTTAATGCTTACATTTTAAAAGACCCTATTTACATTGCAATCTTGCACTTTTAAAGTATACTATTCACATTTTGCATATCTATGTATTTATTATTCTTCCATTTTTTTAATACCATATTCATTTTTGTAATTTGATTCACTTACCTAAATCTTAGCTTGTGTGAGTCATTGAAGTTCCAACACAAGGATAGATCTACAATCCATTAACCACTTTTTCCTCTTCCCGATGAAGATCATTGGGTATGATATGAAACATCGATTGAAAAAATACACAATTTAATCCAAAAGATTACTCAATGAGTCCATCATGTCAAAAACAAGTCAATAGGAACACATGGTTAGTTGATGGAGTTCTACAATCACAGGTTCACATGAACCACCTTCGGTCACAATAACTTTGAGGCCAACCAATAGTCTCCACATCTCAACCTTGTCCATCTATATGACAAATCGAACACCTCTAAAAACAAAATATTTTAACTACCAACTCTTTGTATATGTGGTTGGTAAAAGGAAAGTGCAATTGTGACACATACAATACTACACCCAACTCCCAAAATTGAAAGACGTTGGCTAAGCTCTAGATAGAATGCACTAAAGACAAAAAAAAAATGTCAAACTTTTTTTTTTCTAAATTTGCGAAAACAAAGTAAGTTTTTGACAAATATTTTATGGTTTTCGACCACAAAATGTGTAGATCATAGAAAACAAATGCTGAAAATTTTGCAAAAATCCGTGGTGTTTTCAAATTTTTCAAATTTGGTCAATGGTACATTCTATATCTGGAGCTTAGCCGCGCCCAAATTGAAATGCACCACTATTAAATCCTCTCCCCTACCAAAAATCGGAATACCAAAATACCTACCTAAAAGATAACATCTACTTGAACTTTACAAACATTCAAAATATTTTCAAAAACTTATAATCCATAATATAATAATAATAATAACATGATCCTATATCACATAGGGTAGACCAAGAATGAGATAGTTTTGAAGGGCCCAGTGGGCATAGTAATGGAAGGTCGGTGCCGACCATGAGCACTGAACCAGACCGTGCCTGCCAAAGAGTTTTCCACATCTTCAAATCATAAAGAAGAATTGAAATGAGCCAGTTTTTTAATATACACGTAAACTTTCGATGCAATGATTTGTCGAGTCGGTGCACTTTACTATCAACACACGACAAACCCGACCAACATTTTTATTTTTATTTTCATGAATTCTTGCGGACCTCCTATAACAAGTACTTAAATACTTATGTTTACATTTTTATTTTTATTTTCATGAATTCTTGCGGGCCTCCTATAACAAGTACTGCAACTATCTATAAACAAAGTCGTAATAATAATAATCAATTATAAGTACTGATCAATTCACCATCAACCCACACAGAATCATCTAACACAGAGGAAATTGAGAAAATTCATTGTTTGTGTTTATATATAAATATGCTTTTATATAAATATACAGAATTTGAGAAAGTGGGTCTGTCTAAAATCCCATTAACATCTAACTTAGATTCAACATTCATTGGAGTGTAGCAGGAACTTCATAAATTCTGAAGTGCTCTTGGTACAGTTATCTAAAATTATGAATCGACAACTATACATTAATGATATTAGATTTCTACAATCTATTATATTGAACAACTAAATATTTAACACGCTATTGAAGGATGCGTATAAGGTGGATAGTAGCGTGGATTTTGGAGGGGAGTGAAAGGCGCCCTTGCGTTATCGGAGTTTAGAATTCTTTGACAGGAAGGACACATTGTAAGAGTTGCTGCAGGCATTGGCACATACAAGGGAGATGAAGCTGCTGCAAATTTTTCAGATCTCAGTTGTGCTAACTCTTCCTGTAGTCTTCTGTTTTCCTCTGTTAACGACTCGTAGCATTTCCTTAGGAATTCGCAGTCCACTTCTGTTTGCTTGAGTTTGCTTCTGCGAAATTCAAGAAATGAATTCAGTTTCAAGATTCAATTATTTGAAAATATTAAATTCTATTGTTTACAGTACAATCTTGGTAGTATTTTTAGATTCGATTATATAAAGCACGTTTTTGTATTCATCAATATTTTGGATCACATTTTATGATCTAACATTTCTCTTCTCTAACTATTTCATCTTCAAAATTTACATATTTCAGGATCTAACATTTCTCTTCTCTAAATTTACATATTTAAAATTTTATAACTACAAAATTTATTTTATAACTATTTCATCTTAATGATAAATCATAAAATCTAAAATTTAATTGGTAGCATGAAAAAGGGGTGTGGGTCAGGGTGATTATTACCTTGCCCTTCTATTTTGGAACCACACTTCAACCTGTCTAGGGCGAAGATTCAGCTGTTTCCCCAAGGCTTGCTTTTGTTTCTGAACATAATAAAATAATCAATCAGATATGCTCTGTACATTTCTACTGTTAGAACATAAAATCATTCCCCTTTATGAGCACAAGTAACGGGCAAAAGCAGAAGGAAAAAGTTTTCCTGTAAAGGGAAATCATTATCTCAAAACCAAATTAAGGACTAATTTAGATGAATTACACTATAAAATCCTGCTTACTAAATCAACAGATGTGGTAAAGCGTTCACAGTTTTTCCTAGAAGCTGTTCATTTAGTTTTGGACTGTGAACACCTAATGTACGTTAATAATGTTGTTGTGGACAAACATAATGTACATTAATAATGTTGGAAAAATGTATTCAAATGAGGTGTGATCTGAATAAAGATATCAGGTTTTTTTTAAGATCTTTTATAGTTTTTTTTACTGTTTTTGATTGTGCATATTTTTTTCTAACAACATTTTAGTCGCACTCTGTGATTCATCTTTAGAAATAGTTTAAACAATTTATAAATTAAGATGTTTCTAGATTCTATTGTGAGAACTTTTACATCATATTTTGAATCAAATTTCATGACCCATTATCAAGATATAGATAACAAAAAAATTTGATCTGTCAACAGAAAATAGACAACAAGAAACGAAAAATATATCTCCTTTCTTATTATCTATTTCCAATGATGAATCTTTTAAAAATGATCTCTCTCTTCTTTGTTGTCTATTCTTAATGATAGATCATAAAATTTGATCCAAAATATAATATTTCTCCTCTTGCTATCTATTTCTTAATGATACACAATCAAATCCAAAAATACCTGATATCATAAACTGCATTTCTGTGGATAACTACAATCTTCTTCTGAAAAACTGAAAAACTGGGTACAGATCAATGAGGGGTACTAACAAATTTTCCATCATAGTATAGTGCAAATAATTCACATTGGAAATCGATCTGGGTAAACGAAAATCGAAAGCAATAGCAAGCTAAAGGCTTAAAAGAGTGACTGTTACTAGATCCTAAAGGCCTACAAAAGATATATAAGTTACATAATGAATGAATGAAAGATTTGAAAGATTTTAATAACGTCTACGAGGCCAAAACAGCCTATAAGACCCAATGCTATCATGAAAAGATATACGATACAGAAATATTAGGTCTATTATTTCATTGTTTTGTAATTTAATTATATGTATTTGTTTGCATTAATATTTTAAATCACACTTTAGAATCTATCATACCAAAAAAAAGCTTATAAATTCTCTGATAAAAACCAATCAAAATATCTTAGAAGTATAAATCACACTTACAGGATTAAGAGTGCTGTTCTGTTTGAAGCTTTCCTCCAAAATAGCAGATTGTTGTTTTGACAATCTGAGCTTCTTCCTTGTACCACAGCCCTCTTCCTCTTCATCACTAACCCTACAATACGATTTCTCTGCCTCAAAATCCTCTGCAACACCATAACGCTCTCGCTTGGTTCGAATGCCATAGCTGGCTTCCTGATCAATCACATTGAAATCCACATGAAAGGATGACACACTGCTGTTTGCAGAGGACGCCCTATTACTATTATGGGTCTCCTCATGCTGACTAGAATAGCAATTTCCAGGAGGCAATTTATTAACATCGATGTTCTTCTGCCCATCTGCAATCAAAACACCCACAAATAAGAACAAATCCCACAAACCCAAATCAAGAAAAGCCAAACTCCAATCAAAAAATTCTATTTTTATCTTCGAAATTGTATGGATTGTGGAAATTTACTAGCGTTAAACCATTTTTTACCTGATGAACTCTTCGCCCATGGAGAAATCTCTGGAATCGACGAAGAATGGCGAGGAATAGGAGCCATAGGGAGAAGATCTAACTGAAGAGGAGTCGAAACGCCATCCCTTCCACTATTGCTCAATCCTAAAACGGTATCGCATTCTTCCTCATTCCCACCCATTACAAACTCTACTTTTAACCTCGTGGATGTTAAAAGTTCTTTTATCAGTCTATCTATACTATCCTTACCTTCAAAGATCGGCCCAAATTGACTTCCCAAAACTTGATGCTCTGCAACTTCTATGAAAACCTAGAGCCCCTCAATGATGCCATCCCTTTCACCTTTACTCAATCTTATCTCTAGAATTGTATCAAGTTCTTACTCATTCCTACCCATTTTCAATCTCGTGAACGTTAAAAGTTCTATCTATCTATCTATACGTTCCTTCCCTTTGAAACCCTCTCAAAATGGGCTTCACAAGACTTGATGCTCTCCAACTCCTATGAAAACCTAAAGCCCCTCAATGAACGCCATCCCTTCCACCCTTACTCAATCCTACCTCTAGAATTGTATCAAACTCTTACTCATTCCTACCCATTTTCAACCTCATGAACATTAAAAGTTCCATCTATCTATCTATACTTTCTTCCCTTTGAAACCCTTGTCAAAATGGGCTTCACAAACCTTGATGCACTGCAACTCCTAAGTAAAAAACTAGATCCCCTTAATGATAGAACACAATGAGAAATCATGGGGAATTTGTAGGAGAGAAGCAACAACGGTCACAGTAGATCCCGGGCCCACCATGGAAGCCACTTTTGACCATAACCAAACTCCAATCATATCAATGACACCTTAAATTATTACTCACAAATAAACAACTACGATGAAGACATTCAATATTATAAATTCAAACCCTCATGCTGCCTATCCACGTGGACAAGATCTTGTTGTTGATTTTATATTGGTACGCAAGCGTGGTACCAAATGTTATGATCCATCCATTAATGATCACCGAAAGAGGCAGTCAACTGTAGCAAGCAACCGCATTCAGGGCCAGATGTCACGGGTCTGTCCGGTCACGATTTTGACGGGTAATGTAATGATTAGCACAAGTGGGCACGTTGGCGTGCCGCCTTCTAAGAAGACAAACACAAATACCCGTAATCATTGCCTATCTTCCATTGTCGCCCATGCTTTTGTTTTTTTTATTTTCTTTCACGTCGATTTCAAAGTCTTTTACCGACACGCGACCCATTCCAGCCTCTCTTCTAAATAAGTTGAGGACAAAATACTTTTGTGTAGGAAATGGGTGTCTTTTTGGCTTCTCTAAACTCCTAAGCCCCCGTGGGTTGTAGTGGAGTGGGGAACCTGCCATATTGTTTAATGGCTCAGTCTACATCAGTTTGGGTTGGCCTTGTTTCTAAGTCAAGAAAACAACCATGAATTTCTCTTCTAGACTTGAAAATTGAATCATCTAGGGATAACGGGTGTAGGTACAAAGTTGAATTTATATTGAAGTTTTCAAATTATATGGAGTTTGTGATTGATTACAATTGTATTTCAAAGGTACAAAGTTTATTTATGTGAAAGTCGTTTCTATGACTTACATATTTATGTTAAGCGCGTTCGAGCTGGAGTAGGACTGGGATGGGTGACTTCCCGGGAAGTCCCAACGCTTCGCCTCTGTGAGCATCGCCTAGATGCAATGACTGCTAACTGTTTCATTCATTCTCATGACAAATGGGTTCTTGTGAACCACTAGTCATGAAAATGGGTCAATGAGTTTGACTCAAAAAACTACACAGTTGAATCATGATTGCAATATCACAATTTGAGTTGTTGTCGAAAATATCTCCTACTTATCAAATTATATGGAGTTCGTCATATGATTAGAATTGTATTTCGAAGTCTATCATGGATCTCTAGATTAGGATAATTGTTATAGGTTTAAAGTTGAATTTATGTTAAGCACGCTCGAGCTGGTGTAGGAATGGGATGGGTGACCTCTTAGGAAGTCCCAATGCTTCGCCTCTGTGAGCGTCACCTAGATGCAATGAGTGCTAAGCGTTCCATTCATTCTCATGAGAAATGGGTTCTCGTGAGCCAGTACTCATGAAACATGGGTCAATGAGTTTGACTAAAGAAACTACACAGTTGAATCCTAATAGCAATATCACAATTCGACTTGTTGTGGAAAATATCTCATGCTTATCAAATTATATGGAGTCTGTCATATGATTAGAACTGTATTTTGAAGTCTACCATGGATCTATAGATTAGGATAATTGTTATAGGTTTAAAGTTGAATTTGTGTCTACAATTTACAAGTTATAGGAAGTTCGTCATGTGATTACAATTGTGTCTCAAAACTAGTTGTGGGTCTCTAGATTAGGATAACAATTATGGGGTTTAAAGTTGAATTTATGTTAAAAGTTGGGTCTACAACTTACAAATTTAAAGTTGAATTTATGTGGGTCTCTAGATTGGGAGAATGATTATAGATTTAAAGTAAATTTATGTTAAAGGTGTCTAAAAATTATAGGGAGTTTTCCATATAATTACATTTGTATCATGAAGATAAGTGTGGGTGTATAGATCAGGAGAATTGTTATATGTACAAAGTTGAATTTATGTTAAACTTGTGTCTATCATTTACAAATTATAAGGAGTTTGTTATATGATTGTAATTGTGTCTCAAAGCTAGTTGTACGCTTTTAGATTAGGATAATGATTATAGGTTTAAATTTAAATTTGTGTTAAAAGTTGTACCTAAAACTTAAAAAATTTAATGAGTACATCATGTGATTACAATCATACATCAAAGTTAATTGTGGGTCTCTAATTTAGGAGAACAATTATAGGTCTAAAGTTGAATTTATGTTAAAGTTGTGTCTACAAGTTATAGGGAGTTTTCGATGTGATTACATTTGTGCATCTAAAAGATAATTGTGGGTCTCTAGATCAAGATAATGGTTATAGGTTTAATGTCGAATTTATGTTAAATTTGTGTCTACAACTTACAAGTTGAAAGGAGTCTTCCATGTGATTACAATTGTTTCTCGAAGTTGATTGTGGGTCTCTAGATTAGGATAACAATTATAAGTGCAAAGTTGATTTTTTGTTAAATTTTTACCTATAATTTACAAATTATAAGGAGTTTATCATGTGATTACAATTGTGTCTCGAAGCTAATTTTGGGTATCTTGGTTAAGATAACAGTTATAGGTTTAAAGTTGAATTTATGTTAAAGTCATTTCTACAACTTAAAAGTTGTTGGGGGTTTTCCATGCGATTATAGTTGTGTCTCAAAGATAATTGAGTGTAGCCTGATCAGGATTATCATAATAGGTTCAAAGTTGAACTTATGTTAAAATTATGTCTACAACTTATAAGTTCCAGGGAGTTGTCCATGTGATTACAATTGTATCTCAAAGTTAATTGTGGGTTTCTAGATTGGGATAAAATTATAGGTTCAAAGTTGAATTCTAAGTTAAAGTTATGCTTGGTTCAACACGTTACAAATTATAGGGATTTTTCCATGTAATTACAATAGTCTCTCAAATTTAATTGTGGGTATTTTGATAAGGATAACACTTGTACGTTTGAATTTATGATAAAGATGTGTCTACAACTTACACATTATAGGGAGTTAAGCACACGATTACGATTGTGCCTCAAAGATAATTGTGAGCCTCTAGATTAAGATAAAAATAAATATCTAGGTTCAAGTTCAAGAATCAATGTTAAAGTTGTGTTTACAACTTATAAATTAAGGGAGTTTGTCATGAAATTTATGTTGTGTCTCAAATTTAACTATGGGTCTCTAGATTAGGATAATTATTATAGGTTTAAAGTCGAATTTATGTTAAAGTTTTGTCTACAACTTACAGGTCATAGTCGTGTAGTTAGTTATGGGTCTCTAGATTACAATTCCTCTATTTTTTATTATTATTTTTTATTTTTGAATAGACACATTATTTTGACAACTTATATTTGTTTAAGGTTTGAAATTTTGTAAACTTTAATAAATATGTATATGTGTATGTGTATGTGTGTGCGTATGTGTGTATGTATTTATGTACATACATACATACATACATATATACAATTGAGTTTTATTAGTTGTGAAAATATTATGATTTTAAGTATATTTTGATCTTATATTGCAGCATAATATTAATAAAGAAAGTTAAAAATAATTGTTATAATATTAGTCGAGTTACTAAATATTTCAAAGGTGAGATTTCTAATTATGGAGCATGGACTTGATCCTAAAGGACTTTCATTTAATAAAAAAAAAACTATAAGACTAGTCTATTTTTGAGATATAGGATACTCCAAGAGAATCATTTTGGACATTGACAAATTGATCATGTACAAATTTAATATCTAGAGAATGTCATCAATTTTCAAGCTATGTACATCAATCCTCCCAATTTACTTTCACTAAATATATTTTAATCTATTAAATTTTAACTCTTCTAAATTAATTAGTGTATAATTATTATTTACATTTATTTAATTGACATATTTGTTTAAAGAGATTTTATTCCCTTACAAATACAAATTGATATTATTTCTAACTTCACATTATAAGTAGAATTTAGAGTTAATAAATTTTAGTAATTGTAAGTTTAAAACATGTTAGAACATGTTATATAATTAAGGAGAGCTATATGTGAAAATTTAGAGAAGACTTACAAGCTTGTTTCTATATGTTATTAAGAATATATCTTTCTACCTATTCTTCACATATTCTGTTAAAATTGTGACAAATTAAAAGGATGTAAAAAGTAGAGCATCATACAAATGTATTTATCTATAATTTTAATTTGACTATTAAAGATAAATTCAATTACAATAATTGCATAAACATAGTCATCAATTATTATACTATGTGTCTCAAATTTAACTATGGGTCTCTAGATTAGGATAATTATTATAGGTTTAAAGCCAAATTTATGTTAAAGTTATTTCTACAACTTACGGGTCATAGTCTTATAGTTAGTTATGGGTCTCTAGATTACAATTCCTCTTATTTTTTATTTTAATTTTAATTTTTTGAATAGACACATTATTTTGACAACTTATATTTGTTTGAGGTTTGAAATTTTGTAAATTGTAATGTGTGTGTGTAGGTATGTTCGTGCGTACCTACCTACCTACATACATACATACATACAATTGAGTTTTGTAGGTTGTGGAAATATTATGATTTTAAGTATATTTTGATCTTATATTGTAGCGTAATATTAATAAAGAAAGTTAAAAATAATTGTTATAATATTAGCCGAGTTACTAAATATTTCAAAGATGAAATTTATAATTATGGAGCATGGACTTGATCCTAAAGGACTTTCATTTAATATATAAAAAATTATAAGACTTGTCTATTTTGAGATATAGGATACTCCAAGAGAATCATTTTGGACATTGACAAATTGATAATGTACAAATTTAATATCTAGAGCATGTCATCAATTTTCAAGCTATGTACATCAATTCTCCCAATTAACTTTCACTAACATATGTGACCAATCTATTAAATATCAACTCTTATAAATTAATTAGTGTATAATTATTATTTACATTTATATTTGTTTAAAGAGATTTTATTCCCTTACAAATACAAATTGATATTATCTCTAACTTCACATTATAAGTAGAGTTTAGAGTTAATACATTTTAGTAATTGTAAGTATAAAATATGTTAGAACATGTTATATAATTAAGGAGAGCTATATGTGAAAATTTAGAGAAGACTTACAAGCTTGTTTCTATATGTTATTAAAAATATATCTTTCTACCTATTCTTCACATATTCTGTTAAAATTGTGACAAATTAAAAGGATGTAAAAAGTAGAGCATCATACAAATGTATTTATCTATGATTTTAATTTGACTAACAAAGATAAGTTAAAATGTAATCATGCATAAGTGATATCATTGATCAATTTTAATTTGACCAGTAGAGATAAATTCAATTACAATAATTGCATAAACATAGTCATCAATTATTTTTAACTTGACTAACAAAGATACGCAAATCGTGTAAACATACTTACCAAATAATTGTAATTTGACTAACAAAGATAAAAACACCGTATTACAATAGATTAAAAAATATAACTCAAACTTTAAATAAAAATTTAAATCAAGTATTCTACTTAAAAATATTTTCATTTAAGCTATGTTAAATTCATGAAACTTCTAGTTCTTAATGATATTAAGATTCTTTCTTCTAGATGTGACTATACGACAATTGACAAATTTTATTTAATTGTTTTATTATAATTACAACTTCATTTAGAATAAAGCTAATCCAATCATTTACAATACCACTAATATAT
>MU223550.1:292209-344246 GCA_018584345.1 Thuja plicata | reverse complement strand
TATATATATAAACAAAATCACTTTAATCATAAATAGATAAAATTTTATTAAACCAAGAACACACCAACTATTTACATGAAATCTAAAATTTTATTAAACCAAGAAGACATACCAACTATTTACATGAAATCATCAAATATAACTTAAAAAGGTTAAAAAGGGTAATATGATACACCTAAAATTTGATCAATATCCTTCTAATTATGCTCATCTTATCTTGTCTCTCATCTCATTAGTGATGTCACAACCAATCTTAATGGTAAAATCACATTATGTCCCCATCTGTCCTAATGATGAGATCAGATCTTCTACCAAATGAGAAGGAAAATGCAAGAAAGGAGGAAGGTATAAAGTGGAATTGTTGGTTTGCTTTATTTTTCACCTATGAAACACAAATTCGTGTCTTGTTGAGCATGTGAGCTCAACACCAACATTTAAAACGTATAGCGGTTGAATTGTGCATTTTCCATAACCTATGATGTTGATAGCCGCCCTAAATTCCGTATTTTTGGTAACATCACTTGATTTGGGTAAAGTCTTTGGAAACTCCTAAAATGATGTTTCAACTATGTCTTTTTTCAATGTCAAGAAATGATTTAAAGCATGTGGGTAGATTTTGGAAGATACCATTCACAAAGATAACTTCGTAACTTGTAGAAAACAATAGTGAAATTCTTCTAATCCTTAGAGTATACTTGGGTGCTTCTAGCTTAAACAACACCATCCTCTAATCTAAGAGGGTTGATAATAAATTGAAGGTACATACATTAATAATATGATATTTCAAATTTAGTTTAATTATTAGGTTAGTAGAGATGATAAATAAATATATTAGTATACATGATTTTTTCTTTTGATTAATAGTGTTCTTTTGAAGTGAATAACATAATATAACTATTTAGTTGGAAAATTGTGATGGATGATGGACTTTGATTTACTAATATTGATATATCAATGATTAATTAAAGAGTTTTTGGTTGAAAATTGTGTATAATAATATAATAAAATGTCATTTTTTAATGTTAATGATGCTTAGCAAATGCATTAGAGTTTGTGGGCGATTGTCTATTGTTATGGACAACTTTCACGACAACATATTGAATTTCACAAGTACAGATATAACTTGATGCTCTCATCTAATCTTTAATAATTTTTAGAAATTAACTTCGTTCACTTTGATATTCTAATCTTTAAGAGGAAAATAAGGGGTTCTTGAGTGGTTTCCTAAGTGCTAAGCGAGTGCAGTGATCCTTCATTTGTGAACTGAGGGATTGATTAGGGGAATATGATTGATTGATGGAATATAGAGGGCTAGAAAGAAGGAAAATGCAAGTTTCAGGATGCACAAATTGATACAAAGTAGACATGCCAGTATGAATGCCATAAATAGGAACCATAGGATGTAACTAACCTGATAATTTGATTTGAAGCTATTTTGGAGGGACTATCTTGCTTGTGTCGACATGTTCCTTGGACTAGGTCACCTGGGCTGATAGGTTCCCTACACTTTCGACTGTTCTCAATTGTATACTTTCAGTGAGGTCCTACACTTCCCATATCTGATTCAATGTGAATGCCAACTGTACCTAGACATAGAAAATAAGAAAAATATTGTGTAGAAAGGGGTTTGCCTCAGTCAAACCTCAATTGAGGAATCAACTTTGAAATAGAAATAAAATATGCAAGAAAGTAAAGCTTCTAAATGTAAAGTAGATATTAGATCTATAATATAAATATATATTCCTTCATAAATAAACTTTGAGGTTGTAATGTCTATGAAGATGCGTGTAATTTATTGAATGTATTTGTTTATAGTTGTTGGATCTTGGAATGTATGAAAGAATCAAGGATGACTCTCACAAATGCATAGATTTGATAATACTCCTCAAATTCTTCAATGTTGTTATTCTTGATAGGTTATTATTTTCGAGAATAGATCAATGAATGTGAATGGATAAAGGGTCTTCTTGATTGGTTGGGGTCTCCTCTATTTGGGCTTTATGAATTGCCTTCAAATAATGCAGTTTGGATGCTTGAAATCTTGCTTGAGAATGCTTGGATGCTTGAACACTTCTTGAGATCTTGAGAGTGGATATGAAATATTGATAATGGTTACCAAAATGAGGAGAGATAGGTTGTTTATACCTCTCACCACATTTCAGAGCTCAAAAATCAAAGGAAGTGGATGAGATTTTAGATTTCTCACTTAAATAATGAGACGAGGCCCTCATTTGAATTTCAAGGAAAACCAAGGGGAATAGGTCGGTTGGGCTGACCTATTCCCCCTAAAATACATTACAATTTGGTCCATGGGTTAGGAAGGTGGAGAAAATGTTAGAATGATAAGTGGAGCGAGGTTGGATCAAGCATAATAGACATTAAAAATCAAGGACACTAAAATGGGGCATAATTAAGCATCTAATCATAGGTGATTATAATTTAGGATAGTGCATTTATCATATTCTTTCGCGGGAGTATGAGATTACATCAACATTGGAAAAAAATTATCAAGGTCAGGTAAACAAGGAGACCCCAATCTGAAAAATCTGGAGGTATCATTTCTCAAATTGAAAGTGGGGTGGCTCTGATGGATTTTATTAACAATCAAGCTCTCTTGGACCTTGATCTCAGAGGAAGCAACTTTACTTGGTCTAATAGAAGAACTGGGGATAACTTGATCCAAGTTCGTCTAGATAGGACCATGCTTTTTATGGATTAGATTCTCCTCTATGATTGCTCTTTGTCTAATCTTCCCCGGGTAGGTTTAGACCACTCACCTATCTCAATCCAGGCGAATCCTATCTTAGGTAAGAGAAACTATCCCTTCAAATTTGAGAAAATGTGGATGCAGCACCCAAACATTGCAAAAAATATTGTTGACTGGTGGAACGTCCACGTGGAAGGTACTGCTATGTATAGAGTTGTTCAAAAACTCAAAAGAATAAAGAACAAAGTTAAGGTCTGGAACAAAGAAGAGTTTGGTGATATTTTTAAAATTAAAAGCTTGGTCCAAGCTAACCTCCAAGAGATCCAAAAAACTATTGATCTGGAGGGCTTGACTGTAGAGAACAAAATTAAGGAAAACAAAATTCAAGCTGATTATCATAACATTATTTCTAAGGAGGTGTTTTGGAGACAATGTTCGAGAGCTCTTTGGCTCCACGTGGGGGATAAGAACACTAGGTTCTTCCATTTGATTGCCCAGAAACATAAGGCTTCCAAAAGGATTGAGAATATAAATGGGCCTCATGGCAGACTGAGCAAGGAGGAGGAAATCAAAAAAGAATTATCTGGATATTTTTCTTCTCTTCTCAAAGTCGGCCCTGACCTCTCCGAGGATAATCAATAGCTGCTTCTGGATTCAATTACGTGTATCATGTCAAGAGAAGATAATAAGATGCTAAGTAAAATTTCATCTACTAAAGAAATCAGGGCAGTGGTTTTCTCCTTTGAAGGAGAAAAATCTCCTAGTCCAGATAGGTTCCCTCCTTTTTTCTTCCAGTCTTTCTAGAACATTGTGGAGAAAGACATATCGGATGCAGTGAAAGAATTCTTTGGTTCTGGTTCCCTCTTGAGGGAAGTTAACTCTACTTTTTTTTTCCTTATCCCCATGAAGCTGGGGGCGGATAATGCTGATAGCTTTAGACCGATCAGCTTGTGTAACATGTTCTATAAGATCATCTCCAAGGTCCTCACGGTTCGTATTCTAAATATTCTACCAGATATTACCTCCCCCCAGCAAAATGGTTTTGTCCCGAGTCATCAAATTCTGGATTCTATTATATCTGTTCATGAGAACATTCACTCTCTAGAGGTCTCGAAAAAGGATGGTTTCCTAATGAAGGTTGACCTCTCTAAGGCCTATGATAGAGTGGATTGGAAATTCCTTTGCAAAGTTATTATTGCCTTTGGCTTCTCTTTGAAAGTGGTTGGCCTTATTTAGCAACTCATTGCCTCTCCTTCTATTTCTGTGTTTGTGAATGGTTCAGCTTCTAATCTATTTTTTCCCTCTAGAGGGCTCCGCCAAGGGGACCCTGTTTCCCCCATCCTCTTTGCCATCATGGCTAAAAGCCTGGGGTGAATTTTCTCTAAAGGGGTCCTGGAGGGTTCAATTCAGGGGCTTCTCCCTTCGTCCTCATGTCCCCTAGCTCCCACGAGCATTTTGTGGATGATATAGTGCTTATGGGATCCTCCTCTATTAAAGAAGCTAAAGCAATCAAGAAGGCTCTAGATACCTATTCCTCGGCTACTGGTCAGCTTATTAACTGGTACAAAAGCTCCCTCTTTTTTGTCAACACCCCTCCTGAATGTCATAGAGAATGGTGACTATCCTTGGTTGTACTATTGCAAATTTCCCCTCCAGCTATTTGGGTCTCCCGATGGGTCTGAAACCTCCAGATTCTTTCTGGAATGCAATTGTGGATAAGTTCAACAAAAAAAAATTTGGATGGAAAGGTACCCTCCTCAGCAATGCTGGGAACATCCTTCTGCTCAAGATTTCCCTCCAAAATCTCCATGTTTATGCATTGAGCCTCTTCAAAATCCTGTCCAAGATAGCTGATATTATTGAGAAGATCCAGAAAAGATTCTTGTGGTCAGGCACTGAAGAGAAAAATAGAATCCACCTTGTGGATTGGGAGAAAGTGTGCAAGCCTATTAAACATGGGGGCCTTGGCATCCGAAAAATTAAGGACATTAATATAGCTCTCCTAACTAAGCAGTGCTGGAGAACTTTTGGAGAAGAAAAAGGCTGGACTAAAATCCTTAAGTCTAAATATCTGTTCGCCACTCCCTATATTGAATCATTCCTATCCTCTCCTATCTCAGTTTAGGGATCTATGATTTGGAATAGCATCTTAAGAGCTAGACCTCTTGCAGCTAAAGGAGCTCGGTGGAAAGTGGGCAATGGGAAACAAATCAATTTCTAGGAGGATCCTTGGTTTAGGGATAAACCTCTCATCCAGTACCCTGGAATGGTTCATTTTGCGGAGATTTGCACTCTCAGAGTTGGGTGTAAAGTTGCGGATTACTAGAAAGATAACAAATGGGTCAATTTGAGTGACATAGACCCTCTTTTGAATTTTATTAACCTGGATCTTGCCCCCTGGGTTATTAGAGCTAATTGTGAAGATGAACTTGTTTGGACCCCTAATCTAAATGGTAAATTCTCAGTGGCCTCTGCTTATTCGATAATCTCCCCCCTTGGTAAGGAGCCCAATTGGGCTAAGGTTTGGTATCCTTCCCTGATCCCTAAAATTAACTTTTTTTTCTAGCTTTTTATACTAGAAAAAATCCTCACTACAGAGAATCTGACTAAAAGAGTTTGGATGATCCCCAATAGATGCTACCTTTGTATGAAAGATGCTAAGTCATCTTCTCACCTCCTACTTCATTGTTAGTTCTCTAGGGATATATGGAGGGTTGTGTTGCAGCACTGGAAAGTAAGCTGGGTGTTCCCTAATACAATTAAAGATTTCCTAGACCAATGGAGATCTCCCATCCCTCACCAATTGGGAAAAATTGTTTGGAATTTTACCACCCCTCATGTCATATGGAGGATCTAGAAAGAAAGAAATGATAGGATTTTCAAAAATAATACCTCCACTCCCTACTTGATTGGATGCAAAATAATTAGAAGCATAATTGAAAATACTAAAATTGCTTGTGATCTAAAACCGAAATTATTGGAAGGGAACCTTGATATGGATGTTATTGAGCACTGGAACTTTGATTCTAAGCTTAATCCCTCTCCTTCTTCCAGTGAGTCTGTTGTCTAGAGCTCCTCTCCACCAAGATGACACAAAGTGAATTTCGATGGTGCGGCTAAAGGAAATCCAGGCATTGTTGGATGTGGGTGTATTGTTAGAAATGATGAAGGTAGATGCATTGCTACTTCTTCTATCCCTATTGGAACTCAAAATAGTCATGTGGCTGAAGCTATGGCGGCCCTCTATGCTTGCAAATTAGCATAAAGACATAATTGCTCAAAATTGTGGTTGGAAGTGGACTCTATGAACACAATTAATTGTATTAATGGAATTCATCCTCCCTCTTGGAATACGGGTCACATAATTGATCAGATAAAAAATCTATTAGCTAGTTTTGAGGTCACTCACGTCAGTCACGCCTTCAGAGAGTCGAACTGTGTGGCAGACAGCCTGACAAATGAGGGCGTTTTAAGTGCTAATGTCAGAAATTGGCAAGGTAACCAAGGATTAAAAAATGATATCCTAAATCTGCTAAGGTATGATCAAATCCACCATAAACCCAGAAATATTACTTATGATGATGACAAGAAATGATAGTAACCAGAGTTGCCTCAAATTTGAGCCTCGCACGCACAATAATAATTGAAATAATTATAACATTTATGGGATAGATGTTATCATTTCTTTTAAAAGGTGGCATTTCCCATTATTTGCACGCACAACTCTCATCACACTCAATCTGTGCAATTTTTTTTATTTCTGGTTTACTGCTAAAATGGGAGGCAAGTTGAAACAGGAAGAACCCTCTGTCTGCAAATGGAAAAAAGAGGCTGAGGTCTAGAAGAGACTCAAGGAAGGCGGGGCCACAGATTATATGGACAGACTCCATAGTTACAACAAGGATATCTCTAAGGAGTTTGCGGACAGCTGGGATAATGGCAAGGTGACTATCTGTGGTAAGTCCTTCTATGTTTCTAAGAAAATCATTTCTAAAATCACGGGTTTGAAATATTATAGAAGCAGGGTTATGACTAAAAATGCTGCTAGAATGTACCCTAAGACCCAGGAGGAAAGAGATTTACTTGCCAAACAAAAGGGAGATTATGTCTTGCATTATCATATGAAACTCTTTTGGGCTAAATGGTTAAAGCTATCATGCAGTACTTTACCCTTGAGGGTCGGTACACTAGGGTTTACAATTTCCATTTCATGCTAGTTAACCATTTCTGGTACAATAGGAAAATCTCTTTTCCCTATTTTCTTCTCAAATCTTTGGGTAATAGCATTATAGAAAATAGAAAGAATGTCGAGAATCCTATTCTCCATGATGGGCTTATTTTGTTGATCTATGAGTATGAAAAATTTAAGTTGCAGGATAACACCTAGGCCGAAGGCTCAAACAGGGGAAAGAAGGGCAAAAGACCTATGACGAATGAGAGTAACACTCCAGGCAAAAAGAGAAAGGGTAAAGAAAGAAATGTTGGGGCTGACCCTGCTAAGATCCTCATGGAGGAGGATGGAATGAACATGGGCAATGAATCAGAGGCTAAGGGGAAGGTAGATAGAGGAGATAAGGGTGAGGTGGCCAAGTTCCTCTTAGAGGAAACATGTATGGAAACAGGGGAGGATACTGAATCTCTTGAGAAGGAAGTCACTGGCTCTTCTGAGGAGATGGATAGCGACAGCAAAGGTAGTTTTGAGGACATGGAAATAGAAGGACAGGAAGGAAACAAAATGCCAGAGGAGCCTAGAACCCAAGGTGAGGTGCGAACTAAAACCCCTGAGAAGAAGAATAGCGAGTCGAGCCTAAAAAATAAAGAGAAGGTCAACCCTAACATCACTCCTATTCTAGTGAATTATGTTGAGTCTCAATCTAATGAGGGTAAGCTTTACATGGATACCTCAAAAAAATTAGAGGGTAATAAAATGGAAGGGAAAAACAAAAAAGATAATGAGAAAGATGGTGGCAGCCATGAAAATGAGACAAAGAAAAGCCAAGAACTTACAAGATTTATGTAGATTGTTAAAGAGCGGGCTGAGATGGATTATCAGCTGAACTCTTGGCTTCTTGATGAAATAAGAGAAATCAATGGTAGGTATGATGATCTCGAGGATAGAGTGAATAAGATTGCTATCCTGATTGCAGAACTAGTGAATAAGTCTACCAAGAACAATGAAACTCAAGAGGAAGAAATAGATAAAAGACTATTGGAGAAGCTTGAACTTAGAGTAAATGCAGTGGTTAATTTCCACCAGTGTATGACTGAAAGTCGCATTTAGAGTATTGAAGATACTCTCAGTCGTATGCTGACAAATAACTATGAAGGCATGAAGGTGATTGATAGCAACTTAAGGGTGCTTCTCTCGGTGTTGGACGGGAACACTACTCCCATCATAGTGGATGAGGATACTGCTATTCACTCAAGCATTGTTGGCCCAAGGACTCGTACTAGGGCAAGTGCTAAAAAGGTGAAATCGAGTAGTACAAAGGAAATAAAAGATCTCAGAGAGGCTATTGAAAAGTATAAAAATGTGATGGCTAACTTTGCTGAGGTTATGGAAAAAATAGAATTAACTGTGTTTTGTGGCTGGTTTTCTTTTTGTCTGGGTTTTGTCTTTTGGCTGGCTGTAAATGTTGGAGGGTTCTTAATGTCTCTATCTTTTACCCCCAGCTATTGCACTTTGCTGTCTATTTCGCTTTAGTGTTGTTTCCTAATTATCTTTAGCTTCTTTTGTACAGGGTTATTGTTCCCTTCAAAAACTATTTTAACCTCAATCGAAAATAAGGAGATCCCAAGCCCCCAAGTGACTTAGGTCCTCATCAAATCTAAAACCAAGATAAAAAGAAGCAACACTCGAAGAGAGAGAGAGAGAGAGAGAGAGAGAGAGAGAGAGAGAGAGATGACCTACTAGCTTAGTAGGTTTTTGACTTAATATGGACCATGTAAATAGGGAAAAATATTGGTGCAAAGATGGAATTGATAGTCTAGAAATTTGTGTTGTTCTATTTAACCCATCAAAAATGATAGAAAAAAATGTCCACAAGGAAATGCACCATACGAGGATTGGTCATAAGGAAAGAATTATCTACACAAAGGATCAAATGGAAAATAAGGATTAAACCTAAGGAAAACATAGTCTCCAAAGGAATCCACTTAATAATGGACATGGCATATTATGTAATGAAAGGGCGAATCTAAGGAAAGAATTGTCTCCTTAGAAAATTTGCTAAGAGATCAAACAAATATATTAAATTGTTGTGTGTGTGTGTTTAAAATGTGAAGAAGCAGAGTGTATGCCCCCACGTTAAAGCGATTGCAAATGTCTTAATGGGAGGAATGTCTTTAACAAAGAATACATTCACCCACAAAATATTTCTACAATGAGATGCACCCAAGAAAGGAAAAGCAAAGGGAAATGAAGCACGTAACAAAAAGAGAGCACAAAGGGATCTACCAACTCTAGCATTAGTAATGATCATATGATAACTTATTTATATCAAGAATTATGGCAAAATGAATTGATATCATCCTGAAAAGGTACCATAAGTATGAATATAATAGAAGAAGACCACATAAGAGATACAAACAAAAGTCTTTTTGGGTCAACATTGCAAAGACCAAAATAATAAATAGTAGCTACTATTTTGCATTGCCTCCAATCAGACAACACAAAGACACATTTACAACAAAAGTATATGCACGACATAACATGTATATGACATATAAAATAAATGAGATACAAATAGAGGAATTTCATGATAGGTAATTTCTCTTATCACCTTGTGCTAAGGGAGAAAAAGGGGTCATCTAAAGAAATCTAAACATAACATATAGAAATCAGCACACTGCAAGGGAAGCACAACACAAACAAACAAACACGTAAAATAATCCAACACACAGGAGGAGCTAGTCAAGCATATCACCTGTCAACCCATCTTGGTCTTTACTATTTAGGGAATGTGAGAAACTCGCAAGAGGAAAAAAATCAAGCATGGAAGATGGACCCATCATAAGTTCAAAACAAGGACCATGCTCTAATGATGTGCCACTTTGTTAATCAGGAAAATCCTCAAGATGATGTTTCGAGCGATGGAGATCAGAACGAAGGTCAAGAAGATGATTAAAATGATGAACATAGAGCTGAATCAAAACTTTCCAAGTATGTCAGAAGACATCATCCACATAATCAAATCATAGGAGACAAGAAGGCTGAAATGAGAACAAGAAGTAAGTCACTAAACACTAGATGTTTACTTTGTGATTTTGAGCCTAAGTCTGTTAATACTGCTCTTGAGAATGAAGAATGGGTTAGTGCTATGAATGAAGAAATAGAAAAAATTGAGAATAATAGTACATGAACACTAGTACTGATACCGGATGACAAGAATGTCATCGGCACCAAATAGATATTCAGAAACAAGTTGAATGAGAATGGAGAAGTCACAAGAAACAAAGCAAGGTTAGTATGCAAGGGGTATGCACAAGAAGAATGTATTGATTATGGAGAAACCTTTGCACCTATTGCTAGACTAGGAGTTAGAATCTTACTTGCTTATGCTGCATTCAAAGGATTCAAGGTATACCAGATGGATGTCAAATCTGCATTCCTAAATGGAATACTAGAAGAAGAGGTATACATTGAACAACCAAAAGGGTTTGTTGATCCAGACAAGAGAAACATGGTATGTAGACTACATAAAGCCTTGTATGGATTGAAACAAGCACCTAGAGCCTGGAATGAAAGACTTCACTCCTATCTCATTAGCATTAAATTTGTAAGAACAAGTGAAAATAGCAATTTGTACTTAAAAGAAGGTACCGATGATAATATTCTGATTACTGAAATTTTTGTTGATGATATCATTTTTGGGTAAATGAAATGCTATGCAAATCCTTTGCTAATGAAATGAGAAAAGAGTTTGAAATATCTATGTTTGGGGAGATCAAATTCTTTCTTGGTCTACAGATTCTTCAACAAGATGCATGCATATATATCACTCAGTCCAAATACATCAAGGAAGTGTTGAGAATATTCAAGATAGAAGATTCCAAACCAATTGGAACACCTATGGCTACCAGATGTAAGTTGACAAAAGAAGACAAATCAAATGAGCTAAATCAGACCTTGTATAGATCAATGATTGGAAAACTAATGTATGTTGTTCAAACCAGACCAGATATAGCACATGCAGTTGGAATAGTTGCAAGATTCTCTAATAATCCCAAAGAATCACATATGAATGTTGTCAAGAAAATTTTGAGATAGATGAAGAACATTGAGGAATATGGCTTATGGTATAAAAGAGAAGGAAAATTTGAGCTACAAGTCTATACAGATGCTGATTGGGCTGGAAACATTGATGACCGAAAGAGCACAACTGGAGGAGAATTCTTCATGGGTGACAGACTTGTCACATGGATCAGCAAGAAGCAAGGATACATCTCTCAGTCTACTACAGAAGAAGAGTATGTGGTTTCTTCTGCAAATTGCTCCAATATTGCATGCAACAAACAGTTGCTGGAAGGTATGAATATGAAGATTCTTTAACTAGTAATTATCTATTGTGATAATACCAGTGCAATTAAAATTTATAAGAATCCAGTCATGCATGCTAAGACTAAGCATATTGCTATCAAGTATCACTATTTGAGAGAACAAGTGCAAGCAAAGGAGGTGATACTGGAATATGTTCAATCAAAGGAACAATTAGTTGATATATTCACCAAGCCATTATTGAAAGATACATTTGAGTACCTGAGACAGAGACTAGGGGTCCAACCCTTGTCTATCAGTCAGTAAGCTAACTAGGAGGCTACATCAACCTCCACATAATCAAAAGATCATTCATGTTGATGAAAACACTGAGATGAACAACAATAGATTCATCTATACATAGCAAGGTACAAATCTGCACTAAACACAAGAGACATTGTATTACTGATGGATAGGGAAATTAAAGGAATATATTATATAAAGGGATGAAAGATGATATAGAAGAAACTTGTTTGGCACTTTTTTCAAAGGGAGAGATTATCTCATCATCATATTATCTCATCATCATAAGGGAGAGATGTAACAAACGGAGAGAGTTCATACAAAGGGAGAGATTGTTGTCAAAATAAAAATAAATTATCAAGAAGAGGAATAGTCAAGGCAGAGCACATATCAGAACAAAGACATAAGATGCTACATCTATCCAATGAAGGGATTGAAGATTGAAGAAACCCACTCTGCAAGAAACAAATCAAAGCTATTTTGAGCTTACCAAGAACCAGGCATTTGTAATAGTTACAATAGGAAAGATTGATGAAACTGTTATATTTCATATTGTATTAGTAATAATATAGTATGTTGCCATCAATTCCAAAGGGAGAGATTGATGACATGTAACTGACTGAATATTTGAAGATGTTAAGTTGATCACCAAAATGCAGAAAGATAATGCAAGACATTAAATCAGTTAATGGATTGTATTGTCATTGATGTCAACTTGATATAATGTAATAGGTTATATTTAAAGTGTCAAAAGACTTCAAAGAATCAAAGAGAAAAATATTATGCTTTCAGTAATGCATAAAATAAAAGCATTCACTAAGTGACTACAAACACCGACAGCTAGTGGAACCTGACTGACAGAGATAACCAAAATTTAAGTTGTTGTGATGCCCGAGAAAGAAACCTGACAAGCATTACTGACGAGCATAATCAAAAGCATAAACGATGACCAAAATTATAGTGTTAACCGATGAGAAGAACTTTTCAGTGAAGCACGAAGGATAGACAACCCCGACAGACAGACAAACTGGATGGAGAAGCCAAAGGAGAACTGGAGTGTTGACCAAAGCTATCAAAGAGTTAAAACACCAAAGCTAACTGGAGTTCAGAAATGACAAAATATCTAGCTGGTAGAGCTAAATATAGACTTAACTGGTAGTTATCATTATTTTCATCGACAAGATAAAGCCACAGATAAGTAAAGGATTTAAAGCTATTTTGTCTAGTTGGCAAGAAGATTTCTACGAGATAAAACAAGAGTTATTCTTTAAATCAAATTGGCTAAGATTGCGGATCACGCCAACATCAAGAAAATCAAGAACCTAGAAATGGTGATATCATGTCTATAAAGAGACAACTTAATTCATTACAAATTAAGGGGAGTGAATGAAAAAGAGAATGTTGGAGAGAAACTGATGAAGAACAACTTTATACAGTCTTGATCAATCAAGCTAAGGAAAGAGCTAAAGATTTTTGTGGACACCGAGCAACAAAGCATAACATCATCGAGAAGAACAAAAGTGGAGCAAAGGTATTGAAAAGATACATTGATCAAAAAGTTAAAATGAGCTTACAATAGATTTGAAAATCTGCAAGTATAAGTTGTATATGTGAACAGATCATACTGTTTCAGTTTAACCATTGATTTAGAAAGTCTCTTAACCGAGCGGGATTTAAAGATCCTTTCTATATTGAGATACCTCCCAAAGAGTATAAAAAATTTTGATCATGAAGATAGCATGAGATGCTAGATACCATTTGACAACCCAGAAGAGTTTGGACAAGGAAGGTAGCATAAAAATGCCCGATATCAAGTGACAAACTAATCTTTTAAATCCTCTAACAAGGTCACACCTAACATTGTGTTTGTAACCTTTAACATGGTTGGCTCTTCACTGAGCTGACTTTAGAAGAGTGAAAATTTTGGGTTATCGATCCCAAGTGGTTTTTCCCTCAACAGGGTTTCCATGTTAAAAATCCATGTGTCAATGTGTTTATGAGTCATTACTTTAGTGTTTTGCATTGCACATAACTAATTAGGATTGATCGGTATACTCTAAGTAATTTACTATTTTTGGTAAATTGAAAGACTGTTATTGGGTAAACATAAAGAATAAGGTTTAACAAAGCACTCTGAGAAGTAGTTATTTAATAAGTATATTTGAAGGCATTCATCTTATAGGACTGAAGATAACTAGAGGATTAATATTGTGGTACTAATTTTTTGGGTTGATTAATTGGAATATTTTTTAGGCCACTGATTCACCCCCCCCCCCTCTCAGTTATTACTAACAAAGTCATGATTAACATCAATAAGATCATACATATCATAGAATTTTTAGCATTAACATCATTTGTATATTGTAATCATCATCAAGAGTATCTTCATCTAAATTAATCACAATAGATTCTCTGATACAAATAGAAAAATCATGTTTATTTAGTTTGAGTTTCTTTAGATTAACTTCCCCCGTTGGGCTATGCACAGGTTTTTCAAAGATAATCAAGCCATTAGAAGGTGTTTTAGGGGAGAAAATGTTCTTGAAATAAATATCATTAGCCCTAGCATGATGTCTATGACAATGGTCACAAGCACATTAGTTGCATTTGGTTTTGTTTGAAATTTGGGACGGTTTAGGATCAATCAACATCATGTCCTTTTATCCCTTGGGGGGAAGAATGAAAGAAATCTTGCTAGGGGTGTCAACAAGAAGTTGAGTTCACTTTTTGGCCAAAAAGTGGAACTCTTTTCCCTATTTTTTAAAATTCATCCCAATTGATCAAAAAATTTGAAGCACTTAAAGATTGAATCTTAAGAAAAGTCAATAATATGAAATGTAGTACTCAAAGTCTAGTTTCCCAATATGTAATTTTTTTTTTTATAAAAATGGCAGTAGCGATCGGCAAGGGTGTGCAGAGCTCGAAAATGAGGAAATGATGGCAGTAGATCAGAAAAAGGATAGAATGGTGTGATGAGGTTTATAGGGTGTTTCCTATCAATTCTTTGCGTCTACAGGTCAACAACAGTCTAGATCAAATATATGCTCCTCATTGAGTCTTTTAGGCTGGAAAATGGGTCGATAAGGCACTCTATCATGACCATCTGCAGTGGGTATTCCATGATGTAAAATGGGTTAATAGAACCTCGATGGATAAGGATGCTAGGGAAAACAATCCTGGCAAGAGGATTTGGGGTGGGTCCCTAGATACCCAAACTCAATCAAATCTTCACAAGGGTTTTAACCAACCACACTAGCATTAGAGGAAATGGAAAGATGGGGCTAATAGGGCTCCTTTCAGAGGGCGATACAGATGGGCTTGTCTGACAGGGACTCATTGTAGGCATAAATTAGTTGCATTCAATATTTGTGGAGATGAATCGGCTCATGAAGACTCTTCCCACAACTGGAGTCAGACATCTGAAGATCCCTTAAATTTAAATGGATTTTGTACCTCGAATGGTGGGGATTCTAGGTTGCCTAATCGGGAAGTCAAAACTACACAAATGATAGGGAATGATGAGAGACGATCCCTGGAGACCCGATGATTGGTGATTCCAAAGAATTTGACATCAGACTCTATTGCAAAGTTTTGACAGCGAGCCATTATCAGTAAGATATGGGATCTTTTTCCATCCTATGAGGATATTTCTACTTGGGTCAAAGATAAATGGGTAGGGGTCACTGATGTTGTTCCCATTCAATAAGGGAAAAAATTTATTTATTGTAATTTTCTATGATTACGGCTCCAGGGATGAGGTAAATAAATGTAAAAAATGGTTTTTTGAGGGTAGGGGTGTTCATACCCAGATCTGGTATCCAAATTTTGATCCCAAAAATTTCCCTTTTCATTTCTTCCCCTTCTGGGTATCTTTTCTTGTCTTACCCTTGGAATACAAATCAAGAGTGATTCTTGAAACTATGGGGAACAAACTTGGTATCTTTACTGGATCAGATTGGGCATATTTGGAAGATCTGAAACTCTCTCTATAGATTTGTGTATCGAAAGATGTCAATCGAGACTGGCTTCCAGTTGTCTCTCTCCAGTCAAAATATGAGGCCTTTCTACAAGAAGTTTAGGTAGATGACCCAAATATGGTTGCATATAGGCAGCAATGGATTGTTCTCCCTATTTCACCTCCTCCACGCTCTCCTATAGTTCATGTGTCATTGGGGGATAGGGTCCATTATGCCAATCAAAAATTTTCCTCAGAGGCTTTCCAAGGATGCATGGAGGTTGTAGATCAAATTGTGTCCAATTCTCACCTTCCATATATGGTTATACTGACTCAATGTTCTGATTTTTAGCCTGGTCTTAATAGTTCCCATATTGATGACTCTACAATAAATGTGGATGTTCTGAGGATCGATTCTTTGAAGGGGGACACAGGTTTTGTCCAATTGTTTATCATTCAAGATAATAAGGTACCTCCAATGGTTGAATCTCCTTCACCTTTATGGTTTAGTAGGGGTATTAAGGATCATTCCCACGTATTTGTTGGCCACCTTGATTTTGAGCTAGAGAATGAACTCTCATATTTGTTGAAACTTGATGCTCCAACACCTCGTCAGCTAGCCAGGAATAGAAAGATAGACTTCGATAAGCCCACAGAACAATAGACGGATGATGGCATTGTTCTGCTCTCCAATGGTATTCCAGATCCTTTGACCTCATTGGTTTTGTTGGATTCCACTACTCCCTCTCTTCAAGGTAGGTTTATACATCCTTTGTGTCTTCATGATAGTAAAGTGAACCTACCTCTTGTCCCTCTTTACAAAGTTCCTTCCCAGAGTTTATATCAGAATCAACCTTTGGATAAAGAAAATCTATACAAGGATGATGATCCACAGAATTGGTCTGAGAAGCTGGAAGAAAAAGACTTGAAATAAGTTGACTTGGAAGGCATTGTGGATAATTTGGTGCTTGAAGTTGCAGATCAAAATTTTGATTGTATAGCCATAGAGGAAGTTTTGGATTATGATGGCATTATGGGTCTGCGGGCTCAAACTGAGATGGAGACTCCTTAGTCGCCCAAATCTATCTCATGTTATATTCTTCAGTCTTATGTTGACATCCTTAATATTAAGATCCTTTCATCCTCCAAGAAACCAAGGTGGCGCCCTTGTAAGGGTAAAAACACAGATGAAGAGGTGGTTGCAGGAGTTCATCTTACTCTTCATTTTGCATCTCTCCCTAGGAAATCCAAAGAGGAGGCATTTGCTTCAATCGCTAAGTAGATGAAGCAAGGAGAGAGAGTGAATGGCTCCCTAAGGATCCAATGAGGATCCTCACTTGGAATGTTAGAGGCGTTAATTCCTCTAGCAAAGCCCACCTTATTAAAGATCAAATTTTAATAAGCAAGGCACATATTATACTTCTTCAAGAGATAAAATTGTCTAAGGAAAACGATGATAAACTTTTTGGGTCTTGGAAGGGCTGGAACTTTATTTATGCTCCCTCCCTGGGTACCTCTAGAGGTCTGGAAATTTTTTGGAAATAGAACAAGTGCAAAATTGAAGTTTTCATTACTAATGCTAATTGGATTTTGGTGGAAGTCACTGTATTCTCTTTATCTTTCTTTATTTTAAATGTTTATGGCCCAGTCCTGTTGCTCAGTAAACATCAACTTTGGGTTATTCTGTCTCACATCATGGCTTCTTTGGAGAATTCAAATGTCATCCTATGCAGAGACTTTATGCTACTTAGGGGGATCTAGATAAGGTAGGCGGATCAGATCCCTCTCCTAGGGTGACTCAAAATTTTAGGAATTTTGTTGAAGGTAATGCTTTGTTCGACTGTCTCCCCATGAATGGTAAAATTACTTGGTCCAACAGGAGGAAGAGTTCTCATTTTGTGGGGGTGAGATTGTACACATTTCTTCTCAACCCACATTGGATATTACAGCAGGGCTTTTGCATCTCATAGATTCTAATGCTTTCTGGCTCAGACCACTGGGCGGTTTCATTGGAATTAGAACTATAGGAAAACATGTTTAGACCAAAATCATACTTCAAAATAGAATGTATGTGGTTTTGAGATAAGAATTTCCTTTGCCTTTTCAATCAGTGGTGGGTTGAATGCCCTTTTTATAGGGGATCTAGGATGTTCCAATTATCAAATAAATTATTATTTATCAAGGCAAATATAAAGGAGTGGAATCAATTTATTTTTGGTAACATCTTCACAGAAAATAAATCTATTCAGGAAGAATTGGAAGGCTGGAATGAGCACATTTTATCATGTGGGTTAACCCAACAAGTATATGAAATACAAAGAAAACTTAAGGATAGGATGGAAGATGTTTTATTGAGAGAAGAAGTGTATTGGCGCCAAAGGTCGGGAGAATTGTGGCTTCAGGCGGGTGATAGGAACACCGGTTTCTTCCATGCCTCGGCTAAAGTTAAGAGGCATAAGAGATCTATATTTTAGATTAATGATGCATAGGGTAATGTTCTATAGAATGAGGGGGATATTGAGTGGGAAGCTATTCACTTTTTCCAAGATCTATTTAATGTTTCTGGGGACCCCCTCCACTTTCGCTAGACTTACTTGATTATATACCAAATTTAGTCTCAGAGCCTGATAATGATTTCTTGATGAGCCTGTTTACTCTAGAAGAGATTAGGTCCTCAGTTTTTGCTATGGAGGAAGACAAGGCTCCTAGCCTGGATGGGCTGACTCCATTATTTTTTTATAAATTTTGGGACTTCATGGGGGAAGATATTCTTAGAACAGTGGAGGAATCTCAAAATCATGCGTGCATGTTCAGGAAGTTTAATACCACATTCATCACCCTCATTCCCAAGTGTTCGCAACCTTCACCATTTTTTGATTTCTGTCCGATCTCTCTCTGCAACACGGTTTATAAGATTATTACAATGTCTATTTATATGCACCTTGGGAAAATCATTCCCAATATAATCTCTGAACAACAAGGTGGCTTTGTTCCAAGAAAAGATACAATGGAAGGGGATTTAATTTCCCATGAAATATTGCATTCTATTAATTTGGAGGGGTTGTAGTCTATGGTATTGAAGTTAGATATGATGAAGCCCTATGATAGAGTCATCTAGCCTTTTCTCTCTCAGGTTCTTCATAGGATGGGTTTTAGGGGTAAATGGATCAAATGGATACTATCATGTATCTAACGAGAAAAGTTCTCGTTCCTAATCAGTGGTTCTCCTTGCAGCTTCTTTTCTTCAACTCATGGTGTGTGGCACGGTGATTTATTATCCCCATTCTTGTTTATTATTATGGTCGAGGGCTTTAGTAGATTCATTTATCATAACAATAGGATTGGTATATGGGCAGGTATTTCCATACATCAATCTAATCTTTCAGTCACTCATACCCCTTTTGCGGATGATTCCCTCTTATATAGGAGGGGTTCCCTTCAAGAAGCCACTGTTATCAAGACAACCATAGATGGATATTTCTTAGCATCGGGACAAAGGTTGCATGCTTCGAAATCAAAGATTTACCTTTTTAATACCCCTAGTAGAGTTCTACAGGCTATTAAATAGCGCTTCGGTTTTGAGGTGGCGGAGACCCCAGGTAAGTATTTAGGCATTCAATTCTTCCAAGGTTAGTGTAAAGCTTCTTATTGGATTAATATTACCCAATCAATTATGGAGAGGATTGCATCTTGGAAAGCAAAATGGTTATCTTTGGCAGGTAGAATTTTGTTGGCAAAATCGGTATTGGCTTCCATACCAAACTACTTTATGTTGCTCTTATTGGCTCCCAAATCGGTTATGGTAAATATCAGAAAACTTATTAAGAACTTCATTTGGAAAAATAATAGGGATAATAAGGCTAAGGTCCCCTTGGTTTCTTGGGACAACATGTGTTTTCCAAAGGATTGTGGCGGAGTGGGTCTACATAATCTGACAGAGAGGTATCTTAGTTTGGGCGCTAAACTCTCTTGGAAATTTTATGAATGTCCAGGGGCCCTATGGTCTAAAATTATCCAAATCAAATATCTAGATAGCAATGATCTAGCTCGTATCTTTAATATGTGTAATCCTCCTTGAGGCTTGACTATGTGGAATTTTTTAGTGAAAAGTAGGCAAGTGATTCTCCAATATTTGTCATGGGTGGTAAATTCAGGCTCTCGAATTAACTTTTGCGATGATTCATGGAATAGTCACCCCCTATAGTAGGATCTTATAATATTTCTTAGGACACAAGATCAACTATTCAGCTTCAATGGGGTTCCTTGGTGGCAGATTTCCTAAAATTGATTCCTTCTAGGGATGGATTTCAGGCAGCCTGGAAGGATGTTTCTGATTTGAACATCTCAGAAGGTCAAAAGGACATCCTTCATTCAATCTTTGATCAAAGACCGATTCATACCAACTAGAAGGATAACGTGCTTATTTGGAATCATGCTCCTAATGGTAAGTATTTGGTAAAACATGGGTACTCCTCCCTTGCTCATAATTGGGGGGTCCCTAAATAAACACATCTTCTCTTTCTGCTAGCATTCAATGGTTCTTCCCAATGTAGGATCATTCTTATGGTTGTCTTTCCAGAATATAAATCTTGCAAGTGATAGGCTAGTCAAATTGGGGATCGCATATCCATTTAATTATGTCTTATGTGGCCTTCTACCAGAAACCTCAAATCATCTTTTCCTTTCATGTGAATTTTCTTAGCAGATTTGGTTCAAAATATAGCAGAGACTACATTGACAGGGCCCCTTACCTTCATTTTTATCACAACTCATCAAACAATGGCCTTTTCTTCACAAAGACTCTTTCTCCGGGCATATTTGGTGAGTCATTCCCACCGCTGTTATTTGGATCCTATGGTGGGAATGCAATAAGAGAATATTTAGAAGGGATGGATCTTCAATTGATCAAGGTTGGGACATGGTTGATAAGTTGATCTCAGAGATGGTGAATGCACATTATTTTAGAACCAAGATTCTTTTCTCTCTTTTCTCATCAGATGATTCAAGAATATTAAACTCATGGCCTCACATCACTATTCCTTTCAAGGGAGTTCTGGTTGGGAAAAAATCCAAGGCTGAAGTTAGAAAAGATATTAAATGACAACCCCCGGATGAGCAATTTATCAACCTAAAATTTGATGGGGCCTTAAAGGGTAACCCAGGTATTTCAGGGGCTGATTTTTTGCTGAGGGATAACACCTCCCATTTAATTTGAGTAGGATGTAGTAAAATACCCATTGGCACTATTAACATTGTGGAAGCTAGGGCCCTAATGTTGGGTGTGGACATGGTGGTGGCCTGTGGGATTAGGAAAACCCATATTGAGGGGGACTCCCAAATTATAACATCTACTCTCATGTCATGTGTCATGTTCCTCCTACCATTGGGAAATTCAATGTTTTCTTGATCAGGTGAGGCAAGTGTTGGACACATTTGAAGAATTCAAAATATCTCACTGTTATAGAGAGGAAAATGCTCTTGTTGATTGGTTAGCTAATTCTGGGAATTCACTTGAACATGGATCTAAATTATGGGATCATAATGAACTAGAGGAAATGATTAGTATTGACAAGGGTCGTGATTGGATTGGGCCCAAAATTGTACATGCCTAACATTTTGAATTGGGGTGAGGTTGTGGTGTGTGGTAATATTCTTAGTGGCTGAGGGGGGCTATTAATATTTTTCATCCTAGTTTTGTATCAAATCAGAGAGGATGCTAGCCTAGTTCACGTGCAAGATTCTCAAGTAAGTTTTAAAAAGGCTAGTTGTCTGTTTGGAAATAGTGTTGTTCAAAGTCTAGTTTCTTTTTACAAAGGCAACATGGAGTTAGAGTCTTTAATATAAGGCATTTTCAGATAAGTATCATTGCAACTTACATTTTTTGAAGTCAACGCCTCTGTCAACATTATTTGTTGACTGGGAACATTGGATAGTGATCTTTAATTTTAACCATCATGTGAGATGTCTATGGAACCAAACACCACCATGGTAGAGTTCTGAATCTGCATTGGAGATTGATTGTTGACAATGGCAGTAATTTGGATTTCTTTGTTCAGAACGTCAAGGAAGAGTCGGGGGTGATGCATTATAAAAGACTGTTTTGTATTGGGGAAGAACACACCTTGAGGGCCACGAATCTAATCTTGGATGCCAATTCATATGTCATCTTAAGATGGGTATAGAAGGTAGAGATGCTACTAGTTTAAGATGGGAATCCAATAAGAATCAAGATGTTTTGCCTTCTTCAGTTGTGGTGGTTGTCCTCTCTCTGTTGGATGATATCAGTTGGCCAAAATTGGCCCTTCTCTCTGTTTGGAATCCCTATATGCTTCATTTGAAATATTGCTTCTAGTTGCTCGACCCCGACAGTTAAGTGGTTTGGTTGGCTCGGGTATTTGGTCTAGTTGATGCTTTGACTGGCTTAGGTTCACCCTCTTTTTTGACAGGCTCCAAGTTTGGTGATGGTCACATTTTTGTACTATCTAGTTTTTGTGGTCCTCTTCACTCTTGTCTCTCTTTGGTCTCTATGTCCCTGTGGATCAGTTTTATCTTACTTCTTTGGGGATTTTGTGGATTCTTCTGTTCCCAGCTATATCTCTTTTGGGGATGTTTTGATTCCATTTTTTTATGCTCGTTGTTCACGAGCTAGTTGGGTGGGGATCATTTTGTCTCTTTTCAGTTTTTTTGTACTTGGGCTAGGACATGGGGTTTTCTTGCTGCTTCTTTCCTCATGGAGCCCCCTGAAGCAGTTTTAATTTCTATAAATAAATTATAATGACATTAGGTGTTTCCAAATAAATTATAAAAATTGTATTAATACCTAGATAATAAAATTTGGATTTCACAAGGTGTTTCCAAAAATAACTATTTAAAAATCACCTTTTTGGGACATTCCAAGCCTATGTACGACAACCATAATTTGACCAAAATGAAAGTATTTTTTGAATCCTTTTGGAATATCACTTTTAAGACACTCAATATTGATGAGCATTTTTTTTTGTTATTTTTTACTGAATATATTTATTTCTACTATTTTTTTATTGGGCATAATTTTTATTTTGAAAACCCCTCATGTACAGAAATCATAAGCTGACCTAAACTCATCATTTTTGAGTTGTTATTTTTTTCAAAGTGAAAATAATTGTCTGTAGTTTGATGTCATATAATTTATTTTTTCAAAAAATATGAAAATAAATTAGTGTTATAAAAAATAAGGAAACCTATTATTTCACGCTTATTGAGCTATTTTATTAGAAATTATTTAAAAATTAAAAAAATTAGTCCAATTTATGAATAAACTATGCATTTATAATATATGTAATCATATCTAAAATGGGTTTTAATTTGGTGTAAAAATTCTCTAGGAAACATCTTTTTCCAAAAGTGGGTTTCGCACACAAAAAGTTCCTCTAGAAGTGGGCTCAACTTCTCGCACTTACCCCTAGGTTGAGAGATAGGAGATGGAGGAAATTTGTAGGATATAGGTGATAGGACTTGTTAGAAATTAATCTTTCCTTGGTATTTTATATTAAAGCATAAACCAAGGACATGTCACATATTTGTATTTCCTTTAATAAGGAAATTGGTTATTCCTCCTTAAGAGGATTCCTACACATGGCACACACCTAATGTGAATGTGGCACTCATAGAGTTTGGGAGTTACATGAAAACTCCTTCACTCATCTCTACTTAAGAGATTTTTTTCACACACTTCTAAGAGGGGTTCTCACAGGGTTCTAAGTTGGTTCTCGCAAGTTGGATTTCTTCTCTCTTCTCTCATTCTCATTCTTGCAATATTGGAATGAGTTATTTCTCTCTCTCTCTCTCTCTCTCTCTCTCTCTCTCTCTCAGCTTCTTGTCTCATTCATATTTTATGTACGAGTGGTTTTTCTTAGGTTTCCCCTTTCACAAACATTGTATTGGTGTTGATCTTGAGCTTCTTGGTTTTTTTGGTGTAAGTTCTTGAATCATCATTCTTTCACTTGTTTATGGTAAAATTCTTTTTCTTGCAACTCTCTCTTGGATTATTTCCTGTTTCCTAATCTATATTTGTTTTCTTAATATTTCTAACATGGTATCAGTACCACTAATCCTTATTTGAGTGTTTGCAGGTTTTTTCGATCTAACATTTTTGCAGCTCTTGAATTTTTTTAGGTTTGATCGATTCACCGCCAAACCGAGTTTTTTTTAGTCTCCATTTCCATCTTATAGTTTTTCACCCTCTGTCAGGAAACCGCAAGGGTTTGCATTTTGATTATCCAATCTATTCTAACACCTTGTAGTTTTAATCTAATAGTTGTCTTTAGCCCTATGTTGGTTTTGTCAGATTAAACTATTTAGATCTCAGTATTCTATTATATCTTTGTTGATGTTATATTAATCTCTCTCACATTTTGCAAACACTTCTATCATTTTCAGTATATATGTAGCCTTGTTTATCTCTAGCTTTTATTTATTTTATTTCTCTAACATTTGGCGCAGGTTTTAAATAATATCTAATATAAATCTATTTGTTATAGACCTCGTTACTTTGTTTTTTTGTACTCAAAATCTATTTTTAATTTGATGTTTCAAGATTTCATATTCATGTCCTTGCAGGTTTCAATTTATATCAATCTCTTTATTCTTTGTTTATATCTAGTTTTTTATCTTTAAAATTTACATTATCTGTGTTCTTTATTGGCTGCGATCAGCATTCAGCCTTAGCAGTTCATTTTTTCTGTTTCTTTTTCTTTTATAGGTGACTGGAGCGTACTTGGCTGCTCCTCTCCATTTTGTTCTCTTAGCTTTACATAGGTCACTCCTATCCAAAGCTTGTCCTTTCTCGACGTCATCTCTTTAGCTGCATTTTCTCCTTCTTCTTTTAGCGCATCAGCATTGTCTTTAGCATTTCTTTTTCTGTTGTTTCTCCTTTTGCTACACCTTATTCACGTTATCTTTCCTATCTCCTAACACTAGTGTCTCCTTATGCTTTCAAGTTCACCAAATGCTGCATCTCCCACTTCCTTCCCCACACGCACTCTTCCTTCTCACACCTGGCTCCCTCCTTGGCTACGTTTTCAAGAACTTCCTCTTGCGCGCTCCTTCTTACCTTGTTACCCCCTTTGTATCCTTCCCTTCTTCTCCTATGCTTCTTTTGCATGTTTTTTCACCCTCCTTGTAGCCAAAGCTGTTATGTCACCTCTCTTTCTCTTTGCAAAGTCTTCAATATCTGTCAAGCGCAACATTCTTTCATGTAAATTTAGTGGGCCATGTGGTGCATTGGTTGTGATACCATCTAAAACATTTCTTTCATTATTTCTGTCTCAGATTATTCTTTCTAACATTCTTCTGGTTTTCTGCAGGCTAATCATTTCTTTTTCATAGTTGCAAAGTTTAATTAATCATAACATTTTCTTATTATATCATCTATCTTCATAATGTTTTCTGATTTCTGCAGGGTTATTAGCAGCTCTTCATTAACCTTATCTTTAGATTCTTGATCTATTGTTAGCAAATTTTCTTCATATTTATTTAAATTAAAAAAATTTAAACTTTAACAAAATTTATTTTAATTTTTTTTTAAACAAAATAAATTATACAGTTATACATTTGGTCTTACTTCGTATTTCTCATATTTGTCTTTAACCCATTTCCAATTTATCGATATATACTTAATTCAATAGCTAACTCATTAGTTAATTGCAATTGAAATTTGTTTCTTCATTTAAACAAAAAAAAATTATTATTATTATTATTAAAAATTCTTGCAATTGTTCGTTGACTATTTACGTTAATATTATTTTTCATGCTCCTTAGCATAATATCTTAAATGTATTTCACTCTGTTGGGCTCAATCTCATTATTTTGTGTATTTAATTATGTCTTATCCTCACTATGACTATTCCTCGTTTGCTGATATTTTAGATCAAGAAGAGGATATTATCTCCACCTTTCTTAATGTCACCTTACCTTCTTTTGAATCTCCTAGTAGAGATGTATGCATTGATCAAGATGATCTTCATGAATTATCTAAATTGAGTACTAATCCTATGATTGTTGTGGAGGTCAATGATATTGACAATAATATTGATGACATTACTGGTGACACTGATGATTATAATAGATCCACTCTTGATTTTTCATATACAGATGGATACATTACAAATTTATTTTATGAAAATGATGATCCCATTCCGGATTACACACCTGAATTATTTTATGATTCACACTATGATTGTGTTTTACAAAGTTTTACTGATTCAGCTCTAGGAGACCCCAATGATGGGAGCTCTTGTTGGAGATTTACTTCTGGCAGCTAGTTGATTGTATGTTTGTCATTGATGACAACATATAATATACAGTAGTGATTCTGTATGTACTTATCAGAATGATGATATCAAGCCTTGTGTGGATATATTCAAGTTGCAGATATGTTTACTATGTTATGTTCATACATGCAGACTCAGATATGAAGTTTCAGTTGTGTTGAGTAATTCTATTATGTGGCAGTTACAGTTTCTGGAGTTTTTCTGTACAGAGCCGACGTATTGCATTGGTTCTTGATTTGTGCCTATCTTCAGGATATGTGTGTATATTCATGATTAGTTATGATTTGAAGACAGTTATGTAAAGGCGCCAAACATGTTTCAAGAAGATTGCAAAGTTAGAGTTAATTTGGTGAGGCCGACTTAGTGAAGCGTCACGTCTATTCAATTTATATTTGCATGGTTGTAATTATGCTTGCGTGATTTGTAAATCCAACAAGGATGTTATGAAGAGTTGTCTAACAGGTTCCATGATCTCATACTTTGAGGAAGATACTTATAGCAATTCATTTGTGATACACTAAGTGTGAATGATACGAAAGAAGACAGAAAATGTACAGAGCAGAATATCAGTTGTGTTTCATTCATCAAGGGTCTATGTGAAGAAGTAGTGGAAGATTACAATACATTGGAACTGATCAAGACAATAGGTCTACTCTATATTTCATCATTAGATATAGTGCTTATCTATTCTACAAAATGTTGTAGCCTTCACCATTAAGCAGTGAGCTTTTGGACTGTGAGTCCACCACCCCTAACAGGGTTATTTGTAAAAGACTCCTAACAGGGTCCGACCCTTAACCAGGTCACTATACTTATTGCATTGTAAAGTACAACTCCTAACAGGGTTGAAATATCTTCTAACAGGGATTACTATAAATAAGTATAGTTCATTATGGGTACTAATTCCCACTGGGGTTTTTACCATTTGGTTTCCCCATAACCA
Source organism: Thuja plicata (assembly GCA_018584345.1). NCBI lineage: Eukaryota > Viridiplantae > Streptophyta > Pinopsida > Cupressales > Cupressaceae > Thuja > Thuja plicata. The sequence continues at coordinate 317,552 of MU223550.1, read as the reverse complement.
AATTGTGTTGTGTTATCTGAATGTGCATTTACTTTATTATATTCTAGAGTTAATAAGGTTAAAGAATCAAATAAGCTGATAACTAATTCAACCCCCCCCCTCTCAGTTATCCTTTGGGACTATTCTAACAATTGGTATCAGAGCCAAGTGACTTGAGGAGAAAGCCTAACAACTTAAGGTAGATCATATGGCATACTTCAAAAAAGAGAGTCCTAAGTTCGATGGAGAGAATTATCTAGATTGGAAGAATAAAATGATAACACATCTACAGTGTGTTGGTTTTGACATCTTTGAGATAGCTACACAAGAAGTTGTTATTCCCTCACTTAAAGATCTATCAAAAGATGATGCTACTAGCAGACAAAAGGAAACATTCACAGCTAATGCAATTGCCAAAGAAGCCCTTATAAGTGCCCTATATGATAGTGAATTTTATGAGATCAAGAAATTAGACAAGGCATACACTATATGGAAGTATTTAGAAGACATGTTTGAAGGAGATATTCAAGCAAAGAATGCGCGCAAGAAGACATGGAAAAAGAAATACAATTGTCTTGAGATGTTACCTGAAGAGAACATTAGAGCCTACAATCAAAGGATAAATGAAGCAGTTTCTGGAATCAGAAACAATGGTGGAGAGATATCAGAAGAAGATATAATGGACAAGCTATTGACTACTCTAACATCAGACTATGAAAATGAGATCAGTATTCTAGAGGAAACTATGCAATTCTCACAAGACTTCAAAAAAGAGACTTTGATCAGTAAAATCTCTGCATTTGAGATATAAAGATTGAAGACTGAACCAAAAGGTGAAACAGCCTTCAAAGCATCAGTCCATGGTAAGAAATATCACATCTCTAGCAATAATGAGAAAGAAGATTTTGATGAAGAACTTGAAGAAATCATAGCTATGATTTCTAAAAGAGAAAAGAAAGGCAAAGGGAAATATGAAGGACAACTTCCATTCAAATGTTTTTCATGCAACAAGATTGGCCACTTTGCATCCAAGTGTCCTACAAGAGTAAAGAAATTCAGACCTGATTATAAACCTAAATATAGAAAGGAATGTTATCATGCTAAAGAAGGTATAACTGATGAAGATTCAGGAGAAGATGAAATTGGATTCGTTGCCCTTAAAGATACGGAAAAAATGCTTGAGGATATGAAAATTGAAGATGACAAAGAAGCACAAGAGTTAGCCCTAATTTCCAAAGTAGACATAAAAACTGATTGGATCATTGACAGCGGTTGTTCTCACCACATGACAGGTGATAAAGATAGATTTGTTCATCTAGAAAAGTACAAAGGTGGTATGGTTAGATTTGGAGATAACACTCCCAAACCTATCATAGGCATAGGATCCATCACCTTGGATGGAAAGAATAAGAGAAATGATGTTCTACATGTTGATGGACTACATCACAATCTACTAAGTGTTGGACAGCTACTTGACAAAGGTTATCATTTGGAATTCAAAGACAATAAATGCATCATTAGCAACAAAGATGGAGACATGATTGCATCAGGATCAAAAACAAAAGGTAATGTTTTTCAGCTCAATTTAGATGTAAGTTTTTTTTTTGCAAAAGTGGATGACAATTGGTTATGGCACAAGAGACTTTGTCATACCAAATTTGATAATATAGTAAAGATAAGCAGTGTCAAAGTAGTTAGAGATCTTCCTAATATTGCAAGACCAGTAGACACAATATGCAGGGAATGTGTTATGGGAAAGCATGTAAGGAGCTCTTTCAGAAGAAAGCAAAACTCAGCTGAGAACAAGCTAGACCTAGTGCATACAGATTTATGTGGTCCTACTCAAACCAGATCATACTATGGAGAAAGGTATTTCATTTTATTTGTTGATGATTTTTCAAGAATGATGTGGGTTTCATTCTTAAAGGAGAATTCTGAAGCCTTTGAGAAGTTCAAAATATTCAAAGCCAAAGTTGAGAATGAATCTGGACTAAAGCTAAAGTGTCTGAGATCAGATAGAGAAGGATAATTCACCTCTGACCAATTTTATGACCACTATGAAGAACATGGCATCAAAAGACAGTTGAGTGCTCCCAGAACCCCACAGAAAAATGGGATAGTAGAGAGAAGGAATGGAATCATACTTGATAGAGCGCGCACTATTATGATTGAAGGAAAAGTTGCACACACCTATTGGAGAGATGAAGTCAATATAGTAGTCTATACTATCAACAGAACACAACTAAGGCCAGACATGGACAAAACACCTTATGAACTTTGGTTTGCTAATGTACCTACAATGAAATACTTCAAAATCTTTGGCAGCAAGTGCTACATCAAGAGAGATGATGGTGTTGGTAAGTTTGATGCTAGAAGCGATGAAGGTATTTTCATTGGTTACTCTACTAAAAGAAAAGCATACAGATGTTTCAATTTGGGATTAAAGAAGATAATTGAAAGCACTCATGTAAAGATTGATGAAAAGTTCATGGTTCAAGAAAGATACTATGAATATGCACCCATGATTGAGGATGAGCCCAGACCCAGCAGTAAAGACACTATTATTGAAGAAATGTTTAATTGCATTGATGTAACATGTAATGAACCCAAATCAAGCAAAGAAGTATCTGAAGTTACTGATGAGGATGTCACACCAAAAGTTCCAAAATTCACATCCAGATACCATTCACAGGATGACATCATTGGAGATCAGAGTAGTAGAGTCTTGACCAGATCAAAAGCAAAAAGTCTCTCAGTAGATGAAGAGGTATGTTTAATTTCATAGATTGAACCCTTAAATGTTGATGATGCTTGCAAGGACTCTGATTGGAAGGAAGAAATGGAAGAAGAATTAAATCAAATAATTAGAAATGATACATGGGAATTTTTCCCATACCTAGTGACAAAAATGTGATTGGAACAAAGTGGGTATTCAGGAACAAGATGAAAGAAGATGGTACAGTGGTCAGAAACAAAGAAAGATTAGTGTGTCAAGGATATGCACAAAGGGAAGGGATAGATTATACTGACACATTTGCCCCTGTGAGCAGACTAGAAGCCATTAAGTTATTCTTGGCATATGCAACATTCAAAGATTTTAAAGTGTATCAGATGGATGTCAAATCAGCCTTTCTGAATGGTGACTTGAAGGAAGAAGTCTACATAGAATAGCTTGAAGGATTTAATCTATCAGATAAACCAGACATGGTATGCAGATTGAAGAAAGCACTCTATGGACTCAAACAGGTCCCAAGAGCTTGGTATGAGAGACTAGATGGTTACCTCACCAAGATTGGTTTCAGGAAAGGAGCAGCAGATTCCAACTTATTTATAAGAGAGACACCTGATGGACTACTACTTGTTGCCATATTTTTTTATGACATTATCTTTGGAGGAAATGAAAAGATTAGTGCAGAATTTGCAAAAGAAATGCAAAATGAATTTGAGATGAGCATGATTGGTCCTATAAAATACTTTTTGGGATTGAATGTAAAACAGACAGATAAAGGAATATTCATAAATCAGTCCAAATATGTGAAGGAAATATTGAAGACTTTCAAGATGGAAGACTATAAACTAGTGTGCACTCCCATCATAATAGGAAGCAAGCTTTCTAAAGAAGATGATTCCGAAGCAGTTGACAAGACATTATACAAATCTATGATTGGAAAAATTATATATCTTACTCAATCTAGACCAGACATATCTAATGCAGTTAGAATTTTTGGTAGAATTGCAACTGAACCAAAATAGAATCACCTAATGACAATCAAAAGGATATTCAGATATCTAAAGGGAACTATAGACTATGGTTTATGGTATCCTAAATTAGAGAATGTACAACTTTATGTGTATACAGATGCAGATTGGGCAAGTTGCATTGATGATAGGAAAAGTACTTCTAGAGGAGTAGTATTTCTTGGAGATAGGTTGGTTTCTTAGGTAAGAAAGAAGAAAAATTGTATCTCTCAGTCGATAGCAGAAGATGAATATGTTGTAGCAACATTGAATTGTTCAACAATGGCTTAGATCAAGAAGATGGTTAAAGATTTTGGAATACAGGTTGATTATCCTATTGTTATTCACTGTGATAACACCAACACTATTAACATGTCCAAGAATCTTGTGATGCACGCAAAGACAAAGCACATTGAGATCAAATACCATTTTATTAGAGAAAAAGTTGCAGATAATGAAGTCAAATTGGATTACGTGAGCACCAAAGAATAGTTGGCAGATATCTTCACAAAGCATTTATCAAAAGATACTTTTGAGTATCTCAGGGAGAAGTTGGGAATAATTCCCTCTCCTGAGTCTGATTAGATAAAGAAGCAAAGAAGATCAGTCCATAGTGACTGATGAATGGTTGACTACTCTACTTCTGGAGTAGTACCTGTGCATAATTGCTTATGGCACCCTTTTCCATTGATGTCAAAGGGAGAGTATATAGTAAGGGGGATCATATACTCTGGGGGAGTATAAAAATAGTCAGAAGAACTGAAGTAGTGTAGAGGAATCTTTGATGAGGATATCGAGAAGAAAGTAAAAGAAAGAAGACACCATGTGCTAAAGATGTTTTTAATATCATATATTGCCATCAATTTCAAAGGGGGAGATTGTTGGAGATTTACTTCTGGCAGCTAGTTGATTGTATGTTTGTCATTGATGACAACATATAATATACAGTAGTGATTTTGTATGTACTTATTAGAATGATGATATCAAGCCTTGTGTGGATATATTTAGGTTGCAAACATTTTTACTATGTTATGTTCATACATGCAGACTCATATATGAAGTTTCAGTTGTGTTGAGTAATTCTGTTATGTGGCAGTTACAGTTTATTGAGTTTGTATGTACAGAGCCGACGTATTGCAATGGTTGTTGAGTTACACCTATCTTCAGGATATGCGTGTGTATATTCATGATTAGTTATGAGTTGAAGACAGTTATCTAAAGGTTCCAAATGTGTTTAGAGTTAATTTGGTCAGGCTGACTTAGTGAAGCATCACGTCTATTTAGTTTATATTTGCGTGGTTGTAATTATGCTTGCGTGATTTGTAAAGCCAACAAGGATGTTATGAAGAGTTTTCTAACAGGTCCCATGATCTCATACTTTGAGGAAGATACTTATAGCAAGTCATTTGTGATATGCTAAGTGTGAATGATACAAAAGAAGACAAAAAATGTACAGAGAAGAACATCAGTTGTGTTTCATTCATCAAGGGTCTATGTGAAGAAGCAATGGAAGATTAAAATACATTGGAACTGATCAAGACAGCAGGTCTACTCTATAGTTCATCATCAGATATAGTGCATATCTATTCTACAGAAGGTTGTAGCCTTCAGCATTAAGCAGTGAGCTTTTGGACAGTGAGTCCACCACCCCTAACAGGGTTATTTGTAAAAGACTCCTAACATGGTCCGACCCTTAACCAGGTCACTATACTTATTGCATTGTAAAGTAAAACTCCTAACAGGGTTGAAATATCTTCTAACAGGGATTACTATAAACAAGTATAGTTCATTGTGGGTACTAATTCCCACCGGGGTTTTTACCATTTGGTTTCCCTATAACCAAATTGTGTTGTGTTATCTGAATGTGCATTTACTTTATTATATTCTGGAGTTAATAAGGTTAAAGACTCAAATATGCTAATAACTGATTCACCGCCCCCCCTCTCAGTTATCCTATGGGACTATTCTAACAACTCTACTAGTGGTTATTTCCTTATTGCAGGCTTTGGTGTTGATCAAGGTCCACCTCTATTTTCTACTGGAAATGAATATACAGAATGCACAAATGCATCTCAAGAATCTCAATGGTCACTTGAAGATTTGGGCCCCCCTCTCCAATAACCTACAACTTTACATTGTAATAATCAAAGTGTTATCTCCTTAGAAAAGCATCCTATGTACAATTCAAGCTCCAAGAACACATCACTCCAAAATCACTTCAGAAAAGAACATGTTGAAGTGACACACAAGTCCCTCCTCTATTGCAAGCAAAATGATCCATTTGTCGATACCTTAATGAAGACTCCTTCTAAAGAGAGATCTCCAAATAATTGTAAATATTTAGGTTTGGTATGTATTTATTTCATCTCCCCAAGTAAAGATTAAAGGGCTATGTTAGAAATTAATCATTCCTTGGTATTTTATATTAAAGCATAAACCAAGGACATGTCACATATTTGTATTTCCTTTAATAAGAAAATTAGTTATTCCTCCTTAAGGGGATTCCTACACATGGCACACACCTAATGTGAGTGTGGTACTCATTGAGTATGGGAGTTACATGAATTTCACACACTTCTAGGAGGGGTTCTCACAGGGTTCTAAGTTGGATTTCTTCTCTCTTCTCTCATTCTCATTCTTGAAATATTGTAATCAGCTCTCTCTCTCTCTCTCTCTCTCTCTCTCTCTCTCTCTCTCTCTCTCTTCTTGCCTCATTCATATTATATGCACAAGGGGTTTTTCTTAGTGTTCCCCTTTCAAACACATTGTCTTGGTGTTGCTTCTTGGTGTTTTTGGTGTAAGTTCTTGAATTGTCATTCTTTCACTTGGTTTTGGTAAAATTCTTCTTCTTGCAACTCTCTCTTGGATTCTTTCCTATTTCCTTATCTCTATTTGTTTCGTTAATATTTATAACAGAATAAAACATAAACATGAGGAATTGAAGGTGTGGGAAGGATTCCAAGTCCAGGAAAAGGAGATGAAACATCCTTAGGTTTTCCTAGTTCACAAATCTTTTGGCTTTGAAATTTTGGTACGTTAAGAATAAATGATCTTGACGAGGTTGATTTGTTTGAGGCATGCTAGGCCAAAAGAATTCAAGGTCAAAGTTATCACAACTCACTAGAGGTTGATAGAGACTATGGTTAATAGTGATGATTTCTCCATTGTGGAGAAATTTCAAACACTAATGGATAAGAGAGACTATAGATTTCATGGAATTAATCCAAGGAAGACCAAGTATAATGTGAAATCGATCAGAAGTTGGGATGATAACAAAGGTGAGATATAAGGATTTATTACCAGCTTCAATAAGAAAAGTAATGGGACCATGGGTAGGATGAGAAAACCCATTGAAATTCTTAATAATCACATTTGATTTATCATAAGATTCTCGATGGAGGTGTCTTTTGTAAAGGTTTTATTCACTTATAAAATTCACCATGAAGGTAGGGTCTATAAGCATTCCACAAGAAGGAAGACCATTAATCTTTGCAACAATGTAAAGAGGACCAATAGGTACCCTAATAGTCTCCTTATGATCAAATGTAATGCAAGGCTCAGGTTTTGGCAAAGGTCTTGGTTTGGATTGATCAATAAGATTAACAATGTTGTTGGCCTCCATACACATGTGATCAAAAATTCATAGTGTTATAAGTGTGATTGTTGTTTCACTAAAATATTGACCTATAAATTCCTGATACAACCACTAGAATTATAGAATCCACAGGAGATGATTAAGCCATGTCACAAACATGAGTCCTACGCTACACAATGCAAGGATACCAAGGGTGCATACCTTGCAACATTGACCCCAACAAAAGTGAGGGGTTTGAACCTATGACCAAGCGCTGATGTTACAAGTGTGATTTCTATTGCACCAAAATATCAACATGTCAATGCTTGATACAACCACTAGACTTATAGAATCCATAGGAGGTAATTAATCCATGTCACAAATATGAGTGTTGCAATGTAAAACACAAGGAGACCAAGGGTGCACACCATGAAACATACAGTAGTCATGGGTGTCGGTGACTCAATAATAGTGTTTGAAGATAAAGATAAAGAATAAGTAGACTCAATTGTATTTGTAAAATGGGAAGGCAACAAATTAGTATAGATTTGAAATCTTTGGTTGGGAGGGGAAATAATTTTTTTTCCTTGATCATTAATACCCTCAAAAACTTTATACCATTGAAATAAATAAGGTCTTGGACAATCGTCTTCAAACAAAAAATCTTCTCAGTAGCATGACCAGGTTGACGATGGTATTGAAAAAAGGCTTTGGGATCAAAGGATTTAGATACTTTCTTGGATGGAACAATTTCTTTAATGGGAGGAAGTGTTAAAACATTAGCATTAATCAACTTCAACATCACATTATGCAAAGATTAAAAAAAGAGGTATAAAATTATGATAAGGTTTTTAAATAGATGACAAAGGAGCCACACCTTTGGATGTTGTTGCCACTTGTGCATCAATGTTGTTTGTTGAATTATTGATCTTAATGAAGCCTTTACCTATTTTTGAAACTTTTTAAATGGTTGAGAGACACCATCACTCTTATCAACTAGAGCCATTAGAGTTGTGCTCTCAAATAGACTCACTTGAAGATGATAATTATGAACCCACGATTGGGAAGAAGAGAGGTAAAAAGAGGAAGGGGTAGAGTTGAAAGGTAAAAAGAAGAGTGTTGATCAAACAAAGGCCAGAGATGTATAAGGGAATAATGAAGGAGAAACAAAGATAGAATAAATAGATTTGTGAATAGAGGAATTTACCAAGCCTTTAATTATAAGCAAGTCAAAAGGAAAGAATTATTAAGAAGAGAAGAAATCGTTATAGATTAAAACAATAGAAATATGGATATAGCCATCAAGAAAACCAAGTAAGGATAATTAATCTAGAAGAAAATATTCTTGAAACCATAGAGTAAGGGATAGCTATTGGATAAAGGAAGTGATTGTTCATTGTAATCATAAATTTGGAGGTTGAACGATTAAATAAATTCTTGTTGGTCATTGTCTATATATATGTCTATTCAAGTCGTATTGAGTGTCCATGCTAAACCGTTGTAGTTCACGTTGCAAACTTATGATGGTATGTTTAATAATCTGAGAATTATTTTTTAACTATAGAGTTCCTATCACCATCAAACCAATGGATTGGTTTTAAGGCTTAATTTATTCTTAATTTTTTCAATACTATGGTTTGTCTTAGAATTTTTATTTTCTAGGTAGTTTCTTGTCACACTTCTGATAGGTAGCCTGCAACAATATGTTAATGGTTAAAGTTTTAATAAATGTGAGGTTTTGAGATCACACCTATGATATTAGTGTACAAATTTGTGATTTTTGTCCCCATCAACAGTATTTGGAAAGGCTATAGGGATCTCTTTTTTAGAGTTAATTGTTATCAATTACTTTATGACACTTTGGAGTCACTTATTCATTTTCACTACCTTCATGCTCTTTGGACCTACCTTTAGGATTCATATGGAGATCATGATGCTCTACCATCTCTTGATGATCATATTTTGTATCTTAATGTGCCTATTCATTCTTTAGAGAAGATAACCCATGTGTGTGATCCTTTGGAGGTTTTTGAAACTTTAGATGGGGTTGTGGTTGTTTTAGAGATTATTGATTCTTTGTCAGATATAGTTTCTCAGCCTTCAATTTCATTTGAGACTTCCATCATTCTTGATCAATAATTTTGTCATTTTTTTCCTAATTTCCAGGATTCCAATTTACCAAATATTGGTTCCTTATTTGTGGAATATTACATTTTCGATTTGTGAGACACATTTAACATTTATCTCTCTTATTTCATGATAGTTATAGAATAGGTGTTATCACTTCATCTTCATATTTTGATCTTGTCCAAAATATTTTTCTATTGGTTCCTTGTTTTTCACCTTCTCTTATGATTGTATATGTTCCTAATTGGTTTGTTCCATCACCTTCCAAGTTCTTGGTGATACATGAGAAGATTTCTAAGACATCATCATTGTACATTTGGATTCCACTTCCTAAATTTTTATTTAGAATGAGAAGTGTTCCTACATTTGTTTTATTATGGGGGGATATATTTTCTCCTACCTTTCATCCTTCATTTGGGGTGATTCTCTCATATATGTACATGATGTATGTAGTCCTTGGGGGTGTGATTAAGTCCATCCATGAATATTGTTTCTTCTCCCTCATTTGGGGATGATTTTTCTCCCGTGTGTTTTTATCCTTTTCTCAACTTTGTGAGATCTAATTTCATTGCATTATACATGATGTTTACCTAACATGGCATAGTTGTTGTAACCCATCTTGAATCTTCCTGTCATATTGTATAATAATCCTCTCCCTATTTTTCCGTTGAGGGTGTTGGAGTAAACAATTTACTCACAAAATTGATTTTAACTTAGGCTAATTATTAGGATGTTAGTTAAATTTTATTAATATTTTATTGCTTACCTACATTAATATTTGTGCCAAGTTGTTGTCAGGTGGTTGTACCTAGCCTACATCTCATTGGTTTACTATCTTTATATCTCGCTCTTGACTTTATTTGCAGATATTACTATACATTTAATAATCTTAAATGCATTCATCTATTTGGTGAAATATTATTTTTATATTGTGAATGTCTATAGTTTTCCTTAGATCCTAGAGTGGTTAACACTCTAACAAAAATTCTAAATATCTGAGAAATAATTCAGCAATATCAAGTCCTTGTCAACAATTTCTCATCGTGATAGAAGCTCCAAGGAATGTTGGAGAATGATAAGGAGTCACCAAATGATGATTGGCTTGTACTTCTCCCTAAGGGGTTTGGTACGATTTCATCACATTCTTACAATTCTGTAATTTAGCTTCATATCTAATTTTTGTCAATGATTTATGTTCCTTCGTGTGATTCATATATTCTTGAGTTATTATATACATCACCTTTGATCACCTCATTTAGGTTTCACTCTGATACACTTGAGTAGTGTTACAAGTGTAGTTTTTTTTGCACCAAAATATTGACCTATCAACGACTGATACAACCACTAGACTTATAGAATCAACATGAGGTAGTTAAACCATGTCATGAATCCCATGAGGAATGCTGGCACACTGCTAACAATCCCCCCTAGTGTCACTCATCGTAGGCCCGCATCACTCACAAAGGAGATTCCAACCTGTGACCAAGCTCTAATACCACTTGTTACAAGTGTGGTTATCGTTGCACCAAAATATTTACCTATCAATGCTTGATGCAACCACCAGACTTATAGAATCCACAAGAGGCAGTTAAACAATGTCATGAATCCTATGAGGGATGTTGGCACACTTCCAACAAGTAGGACATTTATTTATGTTAATGCACTTATGCATGTCACAATCTTAGACACACTTAAGGTTCACAACACCCCTATTATTTTTAGAATTCAACTTGTCTATGTTAGAATGGGAAGTTTATGTTATTCATGATGTTGTCATTAATGATTGTTATTGATGTCAACATATCCTTAATTTGGTTAATTTTTTGTATCAAAGTATGTGTACTGATATATTTGGTGTATCGGTAGAAGTGTTCACCGAAAGATGTTCTTTACATGTTTCTACTTATCCATGTCAATGATGGTACCTTTCACTGTGCAACATATGGTGGAGTATTTGGTATGGATCAGTTCTATCTTGGATGTGATCATTATGTTTTGATTGATATAATTGTAATGTATAGATCATATATGTTCGCACTGAATATCTTGGAGATTGTGTAGCATACTAATCCATGTTGTATTGAGTGAGGTGGTCCACATTTTATTCCTTACCACTATGTGAATGTTTTTGTGTGACCTATTTCAAATTGGTTTAGGCCAACATGGCCATTGGCATCAAGAAGTATAAAGGAAGTGATATTCCCAGTTGCTCATGTGGTTTCTTGTATATGATTTATATGTGAAATGAATGTGGATATGATAAGAAAATATTTGTGTGTTGATTTATGTGGGAGTTGATGAAATCAATAGAAAATGATTATATACTTTGTGTATTGAAGACTATTAGTGAAAATGATTTTAGTGGTGGATTATTTCTTTCATTTTCTATATTCTAGAAGTGATCCCATTGGTAGTGAGCCTATTTGTAATTGGCAGTGAGCCTTTCATATTTTAGGGTAGTTTTCTTGACTGGAAATGAGCCAACCTGTAGTAAGAAAACCGACAGTAAGCTCTTGTAAAAATCACCTTAACCAGTGTTTCATTTCATGAGAATTAGTTCCTCCATGGTTTTTCCCAATTTGTGTTTCCATATAAATTATGGTGTTCTTTATGTTGGTGGTTTTGCGCTTTCATGTTTACATTTGTTATTATTGGTTGATGTGGTTACCAGTAGAAAAAAAGTTAATATTGATATAACTATGATTATCATTTGCATGTTTTGTGAGTTTACAGACACAATAAAAGTTCTTGAAAGTATTTATGAATAACCGATTCCCCCACCCCTCAGTTATTCAGCCTATTCAACAATTGGTATTAGAGCTTGTTTCCTTGATATAGAGCTTAACCGCTTGAGGCAGATCTGATGGCACACAAATTGAACATTCATATGTTTGATGAATCATATCAAAATTCATGGAAGGAGAAGATGGGAGCATATATGATCTCAATTGGTCTCACCACTTGGAAGTATGCATGTGTTATCTCAGAATGACCCTACTACTCAGGATGAAACCATAACATATTAGGAGAATGAAAGAGAAAGGTATGCAATCTTTAGTGCTTTATCAAAGACTGAATTAGCAAAGGTTATTTCATTAAAGACTACTTATGAAGTTTTAGAAAAGTTAAAAGATATTTATGAAGGAAATGATAGGGTTAATTTATCTAAGAAGATAATAGATAAGAGACATTATGAGAATCTGAGAATGGAAGAAGGTGAAGACAGAAGAAGATACTTTTAGAGGGTTAACAATGTAAGGAATGAAGTAAAGAATCATAGAGGCAATATCATCGATAAAGATGTTATGGAGAAGATCTTGATGAAATTACCAGATAGCTACAATGAAAAGATCTCAGCGATTGAGGAGGTATATGATTCAAAGAAGTTTACCAAAGAACAGTCATTTGGAACCCTGACTACAATTGAGTTAAGAAAGTTTGGAAAAGAGAAGAGAAGATCTGAGACATTATTTAAAGAAACAAAATCAGAGGAAGATCTAGATGGTGATGAAGATTCAAATGATTTGGAAGCAAAATTATCAAGGAAGCTAAAGAAAGGTACTAGAAAATAAAAAGGTATGGTACCCCTTAAACATTTTAGGTGTGAAAAAATTGGTCATTTGGCTACTAGATGTTTGAAGAAAGGTTCTACACATAAATTTAAGAAGTTCAAGGGTATTTGCTGGATCATGGTTTGTCAAAAAGTGGCGATGTGAAAAAGAATTCCTTTTTTCACCCACCAAAAAATACAAAAAAGCATGTTGACTTTTTAGTAGGCTCGGGTGTCAGTACACCTAGCCAAAGAAAAAAAAACAATATAAATCTGATACCTAATAAATATCGGGTACCAGATACATATTGGGTAGATGATACATATAAGGTACCCAATATGTATTGGGTACCTGATATGGTCATTAATATATAATATATATTAATATAATAGATATTTTATATATATGTATATATTGATATAATATTATAATATAATATTGTAATATAATATTATAATATGAATATTATATTATTATTATATTATTACAGTATATATATTTTAATATTTATTTTACATTTTTGTATCAAGTATACATGATTTTCATTTAAATTGTCATTATTCTAAGTACATATTATCTAAGATTTTATCTTATTTGACTCTCGTAGGTAACACCTAGTGCGAGAGAGGTATAGCACCAAGGATTTGTATCCTTGTTGACCCAACTGACATTGGCAAAAGAAGGTTTACCAAAGGTAAGTTTTTATTTTAATTCTCATAGTCTTCAAATGTTGGTATGTCATTCTTTCTAATCATGTATGTTTACATCCATGTTCCCGCAACAACTATTGGAAATAATGGGAAGTATGTACTAAGATGGGAGGGGCGAATCAGTACCTCTAAAACTTTTAGTTAATTAACCTTTAACCTTATGTAATCAAATATTTGCTTTACCAATCATATCTATTGTCCTTTCTTTATGCATGTGATATCAATTCATAATCTTAATTGTATGTAGACATTCATAGAAACATTCATAAAAGAACATAACAGAACATCATCATGAGATTACAATTCAGATTATCCTTATGATTCAAGAGGAAAAGCGAATGAATATTTAACTCATTGAAAGAATAGAAGCTATCGATGAGCTAAGGGAAGAAAATGAAAATCTGAAACAAGAACTCAGAATTCAACAGCAGCATAATGAAATTATCAATAGAGCTGAAGAAAGAAACAAAAGAATGGATGATTTTCTTGATGGACAACGAAGAATCAACAACAACAACAGTCTAGGCTATACCAAGAATGGAGAATCATCCAATCAAGCTGATCCAAAGAATGTCTATGCAAATCCAAGACCAAGAAAGTTGACATGCAATTACTGTGGAAAGCAAGGCCACACATCAAATGTATGCAGGAGAAAAATGAAAGGTATTCCTAAATCCACATCTTCATTCATAGGAATTTGTTATAAATGTAACAAAAAGGGACATAAAGCACATGAATTTAATTCTGAGATGAAGCAACCAAAGAAGGAAACCTACATGGAAAAATATTGTCCTACTTGCAATAGGAATGGGCACACAACTCTTGAATGTCGGAAGAATAAAAAGCAAGCATGGAAGCCTCAAGGTCAAGAAACTGCCTATCAACCAAAAAGAGTCGACACCTAGTATGTATGGGATTACAACACATGGAAAAATTGTACAGTATGTGGAAGATTTGGTCACATTGCTGAAAACTATATGAGATAGTGGAAAAGAAAATCTAGAGGCTGGACTAACCGCAGAATGGCATGCTTACACTGTCATAAAGTTGGTCATCTCAAGAAAGACTGCAGAGACTGAATGATAGAGACCAAAACTTTCCCCAATGGAAATACCATTTAAGACATCTAGGAGATGAGAAACAAAATGTGGAGGAAAGCTACTAACACTGATGACATCACCACCCCCACCTAATCAAAATAAGTAAGTATGGAACTGCATTACACTAAGTAGTATTTTACATCAGTTCCATAATATGTTGATGAAATTCCAAATTAGCATAAGTAAAGATGCATCATGGTATTACTTGTTAAAATTTATGAAAACTATTTCATCGGGTAATACATACTGAAATCTATCGGTATGCACTCAAATCTGAATTTTTTGCACTTATCGAGAATCATCGGTTAACATGTAAAATCCAAAGTTGCTAGTGTAAACCAAGAATCATCGGTAATCAAGCAAGTTGAAAAAGTTGTTTTTTCAAAACACCGAAACCAATCGGTGAAAGTAAGAAGTTAGACAACTACCCCGAAGCATCACATTGTCACCAAAAAGAGAAGTTAGTGTTTAACCCGATGACTCCAACTTCACACACTGAGGAGTGGTTGAGCATTAATGACTTAACTTAGGGAAAATGTCTATAAAAAGGCAACTGAAGGGTTTCATTTCTCACTTGCGACTTGAGTGAACGACCAGAGAAAAAATAGAGCGAGAAGAGACAACATTGCAGAGTGGCTCCAATCCGTTACAAGGCACTCCAAGAAGATTAGTTGCAAACAAAAAAGGTTGAAGTAAGTACTAAGCATAACTGAGAACTTTGTTCATCTTTTATGAAAAGCCCTAAATGTTTGAAACAATGGCCAGGACTTCAAGAACCACTAATCTAAATAGCATCAAGAAGGATAAGGTCAAACTTATCATGAATTATACCTTTGTGGGACCCCATTAAAAGATATTCCTAGAGGTTGCATCACAACCTGACAATGCTAGATCATTCTTGCGAATACCAGCTAGGGTTTTGCTTGTCAAAGACATGCGAGCATACATTCACTGCAAGATTGCAGAAATTGGTGACCTGGAGGTTGAACAAGCTTTCAAGAAGCTATGTAATGATGATGGATCTATAAAATATTAGCACCAGCACATACAAGTGAAAGGACTCACAAATTCCTTATTATTCCCAAAGGTATTCAAAACCAAATGGATTCGGTTAGTACTGAGTAGAATTCACAACCACAAGCTATGATTGGATGAGCCTAAAATGATAACCTGAGATGTTATTCATGCAGTCAATGGTTATCCTATAACCGATAAGGTAAAGGCATTGAAACACCCACCTAAGGCTAAAATTGAAAAGAATATAGGAGCTAAGTGTGATGGAAGAGGACTTAAGGTATCCACTATCACAGATGATGAACTAAAATTTGGAGCATGTGTCCTAGGCTACAAATTATTTCAAGCTAGCAGGATGAACAAGATAACATCTGGAGTAGTGGATGCATCATATAAAAATTTAAATAAAGGAACTCATTTGGATCTATCAGAACTTCTACTCAACCAGTTAGAAGAAAACTTGAGAACAATCAGAAATGCAAAGACAAATTCATGTAAGTTTGGCTCACTTATCATGTGAATTTTCTTTTACTTCCAAGAATCTTTTCCATCAATAGGAGATGTAAAATGGGATACAACTAGACCAATCACCATACAAATCAGTGAGTATATAACATCACTAGGAGACAATTTTGAGACAGTTGTGGATGAGTACTTTACTGGATTCAAGGAGAGAATGCAGAAAAGAGTAAGGATCCCAGAGAAACTAATTGAGAAATTAAAGAATGATATGTGTTTCATGGTTGACATAGATTACACATATATCAAACCTGTTGTACCAAGGAAAACATGGCTACAACCACTAGACTATGAGGTAAACATAGATCAAGCATCCAATGCTATCGATGCATTGATAAATGAGCCCTTAGACAAAACATGACCAAAGTTTGACACTTATGAAGAAGCCAAAGAAAGAATAAAAAATGGCTTGGTTGTGAATAAAATAAATAGGAAGAAAGATAAAATGGTAAATAACTTGAAGAAAAGACTGTCAGTTACATAGGAAGAAACTGAACAGATAGAAGAACCTGAGGGACAGTCACCTGTCGGTGAGGCTGAGTAGGTAAGTGACTCTGAGTCTACAGAGTCAGATACTATGTTACCAATACCAGCTAAGAAGCTTAGAACCACATTTTATTCAAGGACTAGAAGTCAAACAACTAAGGACACAAGTCCTTCACCATTGAAGAAAGGTCAAGTAAGGACCTACAAGAGGAAAACTGAAACACATAAAAGAGGGCCAACAAAGAGAAGAAAGTTCATTAGAACGAGGGAATACATTGAGGACATAGAACAGGATGAAGGTGTTCAATACGAAAATAACAAGATGCCTGAAACAGTTGATGAGGTATGTGCCTCAATTATTAATACAGGTTTAGTAAATAAAAGGAAGGTAAAGAAATGGTTAAAATTGGATCCCTTGGATCAAAATAATATTGAGGAGGCAATCATGAAGATGATGTGATATCCAAATACCTCCCAATCCAACTGGTAGACAGTATGCCCAAAGAACTTCAAGATAGGCTATCAGCAAGATGGACTTTTGCCTTGCACTCTAAGAAAGAAATTAGGGAAATAGCCCTAGTATTAGTCATTCCTCCCGATTCAAAAATGGAGGAGGTCAAAGAAATGATGAAGGCTCATTCCAAAATTTTCTCACCGAAGATGAGAGCCTACCAAGTGCTTAAAGGACATCTACTAGAGTTAGACCAAAAAAGTGAAGCCAAATGGAGGAAAATACTTAATATTCCTAAAAAGGATACAAGTCTTGAGCCACAGAGAGCTCTAACCGAGAGTCAAGAAACCAAGGATGATCAAGCTACTGAGAGCACCAAACCAATTATCATCATAGATGTTTAATTGGACAAAGAGGAACTGGACACCATAGTTAAAAAGGATATGGATGTTGCAGATGAGACATGGTCAGACACCACTATGGACAACATTGTGGACAATACAATCATTGACATAACTGATGATCTAGTAGAAGAAATACAAAAATATGAAGATGTCACTATTGACAAGGACAAGACCGATGAACATGACACTACAATTGACACTTCACAGGTGAACATACCAGGCAACATGCCAATATTGATGCAAGCCATCAATATACTTCAAGAAAAAGACAAATCACCTGACAAAGATTCAAGCATTCCCGAGGATGTAGGGGATGAAGGAAAGAAAGACAACACAAATGACCATAATGTCATTGGAGACACTCAAAATGTAACTGATACTAATAAGGTTACAAAAGGAGATTCAAAGTAAACAGATGGAGACACTACTGAGAAGGACGCACAAAAAAAGGAAGATGAAGTACATAAGCATACCGATGAAGGAGCTAAAACAAAAGATGACCCTCCTGAGGAAACTGAAAAGGTTTCTATAGATAACGTCAAGGTTGATGTGGAGGCATCCACTCAAAACCAATAGGCTAACACCGAGGCAAAGAAGTAAAAAGAGGCAACACCCCCAATCACTTCATCTAGCACAATAGACAAAGTTGAGAAATTGGCTATGGTTCTACATTCAAGTGAAACTCAGAAGAAGAAGAAAACCAAAAAGACTAAGTTGGAAGTCACTCTAGATGAGATAATTGAGATACCTAAATGTGATCCAACTACACTAGACTATGAAGCACTAAAAGAGTACAGTGAAATATGCCAAAGGAAGCCACTACAAGAGAAATTAAGAAAGGAGAACAAAGACTCCATGGTACTAGAAACAACTAGGGACATCTTGAATCAGATTATACCTGATGTTGATGTTGATCACAATAAACCTATCCTTGATCAGCTAGCCACTCTCACCGAGACAATCACAACTCAGAACATTGATGTAGAAAAGGAAATTGAGGAGAGAGCAGAGCAAATATATCAACACAAAATTATTGAAAAGATCAGCCAAGAAGTGGCAGAAAACAAGGTAAAGCTTTCAAAATTAGTAAGTGAATTAGATTGAATAATTGCTGAAGCTATTTCCTTGATACAACAATTGAGCACACTTGACAAATTCACTAAGGAGCTGAGTGATAAAATAGAAAAGTTAGATTCTAATCTAGCTACAAGTGCTAAAGGCTTAACCACTGATGACAATGCAATAAAGTTTCATTATGAGAAAATTGTTGAGATAAAAAGGTTAAGATAGGAACTATGGGAAGAAGAAACACAATTTATGGAAGAGGTTACTGAGCTCTAGGCTCAACTTTTACCAAGTCTTACACTGCATCAACATCATATCAGTTTAGCAAGGCAACTAATAGCCACCCATGAGATGTCTGTAGCAGACAACATCTACGATATGCATGCAAGGATGACACTCGAGCACATGAATCTAGACAACCTAAAGGAAAAATGGGAGAAGATGATGGAGGACATGAATTCCTCACACTCTCATATTTTTTATAAGCTATAGGTATACACCTTGCCCTTAATATCAAAAAAGGGGGAAAATAATTATATGTACAGATGGGAAACTATACAGTACAAAAAAAGAACAAAAAACAAGGAGTATAATGATATGATATGATATATACAACACAAGGTGAAAAAGAACAAAGTATCATGTACATACACTTATACTATATCAGCATATGCATAGGGGGAGTCATGAAATGACTAAGGAATATATGTGGTGTACATACTAAACATTTTGTTAGTATTTTGAACATATCAATTTTTGAAACTAATGCCAAAGGGGGAGATTGATGACATTATTTTTCCATTAGTATGCAAAGAACACTTTCAATAATCATACACCAAAAGACAGGATAAGAGTAAACTGGCAGAAAAGTTCAAAGGGTAAACCAAAGACACAATGCAAAACTGAAAGTGCTAAGAGGAACCCGACAGGAACAACCCGATAGAGAAACCCGACGAGACAAATCTCAAGAAAAATGGAAGGAGCAAAAATAGAGGAACCCAACAGAGCAAGGGAACCCGACAGACAGGTCAATCAAAGGATCACCGAAAGACATGTAAACTTATTCCTATGCAGACTGAGCATCAGACACCGAAAGTCAGTTACATCCCACAAAAAGTGGATCTGACTGCCACAGGAGATAAAACATTCTTATTATATTTATTGAGTCTTGATTTGTTTTAAAACCATTCTTTAAGGGACAAGAAACATTATTGTAAGTGTTTTAATCAGTCTAACTAATTTAAAACACATAGACTAAAAAATCAACGTCAAGTTGTAAACTTATGATCTTAGAGTTAATATTGTTTTACGTGAAACTTAATTAGGTCAATCTATCTTATAAATAGATGTAATAATTCACTATCATGGATGAGAGGATGAATGTAGCCTATGAGCACATCTATGGATCAAACTAAAAGCTTCAAGAACCAGAACAACAAAAGGTGAATTTGGTTATCAAGAACCAAGAACAAAGGCTACCGAGCAATAGAGGTATTATTCAATCACATTAGGTGATACATTTATACATGTAATCTTAAATGGATATGTAATCAGCAATAGGAGATTGCATGCACTTAGGTCAAAGTGTAATTTACTTACATTCTAACAAGTGAAGCAAAGTGTAAAAATCCTTTCAAGGAAGGTGGATTTCACCATCCAATTGTAAATCTCTTAACTGAGTGCACACTAAACAATGTTGTTAAAGCTCTTAACAGAGTAGACTTTAACAGGTCTCCATAGATACTCCTAACAGGGTAGATCATCAGAAGTGATAAAATTGTAAACCTTAACCGGCCCCTTCCAATCTGCAGATAGTGAAGAATTTGTGGGTGTCATCCCCGCCGCAGCTTTTACTTCCTAACATGATTTTTTTGCATTATCATATCTTGTGTTATGTGTCAAATTAATTTCATGAATGTTTCTATGAATGTTCACATATTTGATTAAGTTAAAAGAATTGATATGTCTTACATCAAGATAGTATAGAACAAATGGTTGGATAATCAATTGATTACATAAAGGTTAAAGGATAAAAGAGATAAAAGTTTTAGAGGTATTGATTCACCCCTCCCCTCTCAGTACACACTTCCCATTAATTCTAACAATAAAACATAATACAAGACATGGTAACGTAGAAAACCCCTGTTAGAAGGTAAAAACTTTGGTGGGGATGGCACCCACAAAAATTCACTATCTGCAGATTGGAAGGGTCCAGTGAAGGCTTACAATTTCATCACTTATGATGATCTACCCTGTTAGGAGTATTAGGTGGAGACTAGTTAAGGTCTACTCTATTAAGAGCTTTAACAACACTGTTTAGTGTGCACTCGGTTAAGAGATTTACAATAGGATTGTTAAATCCACCTTTCTTGAAGGGATTTCTTCTATTTGCTACACTTGTTAGAATGTAGACAAAAATACTCATTGACCTGAGTATATGCAATCTACAATTACTGATTATAGATCCATTAAATATTACATGTACAATGTATCACCTAATGTGATTGATTAATACCCCTATTTCTCAGTAGCCTTTATTCTTGGTTCTTGATAACCAAATTCATCTTTTGATGTTCTGCTTCTTAAAACTCTTAGTCTGATCCATAGATGTGCTCATTGGCTACATTCATCTTCACATACATCTTAAATGAATGACTACAACATCTATTTATACAATATATTTGACCTTTTTGTTTCACGTATTACAAACTTAACTCTATGATCAAAGGTTTACAACTTGACCTTGATCTCCTAGTCTATATGTTTTTATTCAGTTAGACTGATTAAAACAATTACAATTATACTTCTTTTCCCTCAATAAATGGTATTAAAACAAATCAAAACTCTAACTATAGAATATAACTATTTTATCTGACGTGGAAGTCAGATCCACTTTTCTTGAGATATAACTAACTTTCGGTGTCTGATGCTCGGTTTGCTCTAAAATCAGTTTGTATATCTTTTAGTGTTCCTTTCTTGAACTATCTTTTGGGTTTCCTTTCTCCGTCAGGTTCCTTTATTTCTGCTCATTCATTTTATAGTGTAGCCTACTTATCAGGTTTCTTTGGATCATCTTCGGGTTGCACTTTTGGTTTACACTGTAAAACTTGTGTCATCGGGTTTCTCTATACTTATCACTTTTGATCTAAACTAAAACCTATCTTTTGGTGTAGTGTAACTGATGGTTCAAATAACTATTTTCTCTTTGCATACTAATTGCAAAAACTTATGTCATCAATCTCCCCCTTTGACATTAGTATCAAAAAATGATATGTGCAAAATACTAAAGTGTTTAGTATGTAAACCATGTGTTTACCTTAGTCATTTCATGACCTCCCTATGCATATGTTGATATAGTATAGTATATACATGTATACTTGTCTATATACTATATTCCCTTTTTATCATATCATTCTCCCTTTTGTATTTGCATAGTCAGAAAATAGAAGCACTTCCATTGTGGACTGGTTTAGCCCTCTGAGTAAGTGGCTTGGGGTCATGTCAAGCACCTTGAATGGGTCTTTGACTTGGATCTAGCTTTTCCCCCTATTCTGCCCCTTTTTCACTTCTCTTAGGCCTGTTTCTGGCACCCTAATCTGCAGATTTGAAGTTCTTGATTTCAAGGTCAAGGTTGACCTTCTGGGTCAAGTTTGACCTAAACCCTAACCTAGGTCAAGATCAACCTCAGCCTCAACCTTGGTTAGAATTGACCTTTTTCTGGCCCAAGGTCCATATTTCAAGTTTTCAGGGTTTCTGGATGTCAGGCTTTGGAAAGAGTTAATTCCCACTTTCGGGTCGGCTGTTTTGCGTTCCAAAATGACGACTCTTAAATTATATTTAATATAGGTCCTCTTCTAGGGGTATAGGTCTAATGAGAATTTAATTCTCCTATGTAGGCCTCTCTAGAAGATTGTGCCCTAGATTTGTATATAAGGAAGCTTTCTCCTCTCATTTTCTCTAACTATCAACTAAGTGAAAGCCAAGTAGCCATTGAAGCATTCATCCATTCTCAAGCATTCAAGCACTTCTCAAGCATCCAATTCATCAAGGAGATCCATTAGTTTCCATTGAAGGATTCAATCTCCATGGAGCCCTCTTGTTGAAGATTTATTCATCCACATTCCTCCAAGCCTCTTCCTATTCCAAGATCCATTCAAGATTGGTTTTGAATATCTACAAGCAATTGATTTGAGACATTCTACATTCTAGATCCATTTAGTGCATACATACTTGTGGATCCAAAGATTTGAATCCTCCACAAGGGTTTCTATACAAGCAAGGTGAATATGTTTATTTACTTTGTTACTTGTGCAATTTCAATTATATTTTAAGGTTAATTCCAAAACTGGGGTTTGACCAAGGCAAACCCCTTCACCCAACAAACAAACCATTTTTATTATAGGGACAGGTTTGGAACAATGAATTGGAGTGCAGATCTGTATACCCTTTTCAAAAAACTATCAGGATCTAGAAATAGATTTTCTGTCGGAGACTTTTTAGGTCGATTCTTCCCTAGGTCAAAATTGGAGGTCGATTCTACCCTAGGTCGGAATTTGAAATTCTGAGTCAATGGTGACATTGACTTGAGGGTCAAAATTGGAACTGAGTTAGATCAGAAAATGATTTCTGGGTTTTGTAGATCTCACAGTTTCGGTTCAGTATCTAGGAAATCAACAGTTTTTGAGACCGTCTAACAGGGTTTTCAGCAGGTTCTTTTTTAGAGGTATGTATTTTATTCCATTATTATTTTCTTTCATTTCCAGATTTACACTCCTTATCAATTACAATTAAACATAATGTGGATAATATGTGCATAGGGACACTTTTATGAGAAAACCAACATTGTTCTAAACTCTATCCATATTTTCTTCATTACATTTTGGTGAACCCACGATAGACAACTCTTTCTCTGTGGTGTTAGAATTGCATCTTGTGTTAGATCTTACATGAATTTAAAAGTAGATTTATTTTATGCTCTTTCATTTATATATCAAAAATTAAAAATCACAAATTTCTTTAAAATTACAAAAAATATTTACATTTTTCATGCTTATAGATTTCATTTGAATGCAATTGGATATATTTAAATCTATTTTCTATGCATTTCTTTATTCGTTATCATGTTGCACAAGTTGTTTCAAGTGTTTTCCAAACATCTTTCTATAACTTTTGGGATTAAACAACATCCTCCTCTTACCTTACCATTTCATGGTGTTACACCTAGAAAGACTTTATTTAGTGTTTGTGATGTTTCTTTGTCCTCTCTTGTATTACCTTGTAAGGATATATTAGAGCAAGAAGATGACTTTAATCTTTCTCTCCATCATATTTCTCTTTATGGATATGATTTGAGGATTGATCTTAATTCTTCTCCTAATATATGTATTTTATATGAGCCTATTCTTAGGGATTTTTCTTGTATAAACCATAGTGCTTGAAATGTCTATTTGAACACTATGCTTTCTAATACTGATTCAGAAACAAGAAAAGCCTAATTGCTAAGGACTGGATAAGGTCCTTCTTCATTTTTGAGCTCCACATATACTCAAGCAAGTTTTACCTTTTATGATTGTTGTTTACATAGTATGTTATAGTGTGGACACTAATTTTCTATGTACCTTTGTTAAACCAACTTATAAATCATCTTACAAATGACCAAGCATAACCAGATGCAAGATTTAGCCATACAAACTATGGTCTTGAATATAGAAAAAATCAGTGATATAAGGAATTTCATCCTTCTTCCTTTTGATGTAGGAGGGATAACCTAAGGGATTCACTCTCTAAGGAATCACCAAAATGAACATTGTCCTGCTCACAAGAGTCCTTAATGAATTCAGCTCATTGTTCTAAAAACTAGATGAAATTGATTAATTTGTATATGACTGAATGGAGAAAACACTTATTCAACAAAATCTAGATCAGTGCCTATTCCTTGGGCAAAGATTCAATGAAAACATATGTCAACAATAAGAAACTGATGAAATACTGAAGGATGCCTTACAAACTTCATACAATCCAGATTGAATGCCTTACAAACAATCTTCTCAACTCAATACTTCTTCATGAGATATTCACAACCATGTCCTGCTCTCTGAAATCATTTACAAAATTTAACTCTCCTTGAGAAAGACTCACAAATGATTAGACACACTAACTTGTAGTTGTGTGTGTGTAAATGGGTACCTGTCAGAATCAACACAAACACTCAATAGGTCATTGCATTAGCTTGAAAGGTTAGTCAAAATGTTCAAAATTACTAATATCGGCCTATTTCCTTCTAACAAGAAAGAGTGTAATGAATAACATATTTAGCCCTTAGAATATGCTATAAATCAGTGACCAATACTATTCTAGCATGAAGGATTTAAGATGAAAACAAACTAAAAAGAAGGTAAAACATGTATTTTAACTCTAAAGAATGAAACTAAAACAATGCAAAAGCATGGAATGTGAGATGAAATGTAGTTCTAAGATTATTTCAACAGCATAACAATATGTTTTTGATCTCAAGTGAAGGCTTATTTGCTCTCAAAATAGGCTTCTATTTATAGAAGAATGGGAGAGAGAGAGGGGGGACAAGGTTCATTTATGAATTTGGAGACTCATAAATGAATATGTAAGA
>MU223550.1:257899-282549 GCA_018584345.1 Thuja plicata | reverse complement strand
AGCGGCTAATTCTCATCTAGTGACCACGTGACAAGCAGCTACCTCCATGTCGCGATAGTCAACTTTGACATCTGGCTACTTCGCGACTAACCGCTAGCGGTTAGTCGCCAAGTCTCGGCGGTTATCTCCTTGGGCGGCTAACATCTCGCGACTGGGCGACTAACCGCTAGCGGTCAGTTGCCAAGTCTCAAAATCTTGGCAGTTATCTTCAACTTGCCTCTCAACTGAGCAATCGGAGCCTTTCTGCGACTGGGCGACCAAGTGCTTCTCGCCACCATGCAACCAGCACTACATGCCATTTTCGTCAAAATTTGATTTTTTCCATTTTTGGGCATGGAAATCGAGGCAGTTGGATGACTGGGTGTGCATGGATAGCCTCCTCATCAACTTCAATTCATATGTTTTCATTTTTGCATATAAAGATCTCAGAATTCATCCGTGGGAACAATGTGGGATAATAGATCTCATGGTTTTAAATCATTTTCAAATTTCAGGTCAAAATACTATGTACAGCCCATGAAATTCGACCTCCAGCCTTCAAAGACCTACCAAGAGCCTCTAGGCTCTCTTATTTACCTTTGAAGTAAGCGTTTTGGTATATAAATACCAAAAATGCAACTACACAGGCCATATGGGATAAAAGAATTTCATTGTTTTCGACTTTCGTGGGAACTTCCTGAGTGCTGCCCATCAATGGAGCTGTTTGAATGTGAAAGAACAGCACCAATGGCCACCATGGACCAAGGCACCACTCCTTATGGAGTCATACTTGAAGATTTAACTCAAAACCTCAAAGACTTCCTCCATTTTCCATCGCAGTCTGCTGGCAATTGTTTGGAATGCCTATGTTGGTCTTTAACATTGCCAAAATCTGTAATTTCCCTCCTTGTCTGCGCAGACATCCCTTTAAAGAAGACTATGCATTTGATGTCTTTGGTCACCCCTCCTTTGGCAGCGTAACTTCCTTATTGTCTGCGCATATAAATATTACATTGGCCCCTGCTCCATTGCATTGGAAATGGTGTTGTGAGCCCTACCAACAAATACACTCTGTGTACACTATGGCGCTCAGTCTGGTGAAACAGTTTACACCTTTTCCATTGATGTTGCGCTGGTTGCTGGCAAAGCAATAGATTTCTACTGCCCCCAAAAAATAGCGCTGGTCTCTTAGCATCAGTTATATATTGATTCAAAGCTTCTTAAAACATAAAACTTTCTCCACTAAAGTCTGCATCAACTTTCATTCAAACTGTGCAAAATTTTCAAAACATCTGCAGACTTACAAACAAATTGAAGTGTCTGTCAATGTTTCCATTTTAAATGTGGGATCGACTACCAAATGCTATGCCGATCAATCAATGCAACTCTAATTGCCTTTAAAAACACTTCTTGTTACCTTTCAAAATCAGTCCAAACACTAGATTTAAATTTGGCAATGTTTTGGTTTCCAATCATAATTGGGAGCCTCTGATACACCAAGTTGTCACTTTAATCACATAAGATGATCATTGAGCTGTAATAAATCATGCTACATAGTTCGAGCATTGTTACTTCTGAAAACCACTTCATCCTCAAATTATCCTAATCATAACCTTTGATGCACTAGATCACAAAACATTTGCATTTGTTTGGAAATCAAAAGAAATCAATTTTCCATACTTCTTACAAATTGATTTCATAAATAGCAACTGCCTGTGAGATCGACCTTAAAAACTGATTGAAACCAACAATCTGACTCTGGAATTCGGCAAAAAGATTCATTCATTAGAATTGAATACATATGCAGAAGGACCTCAGCAAATTCATCTTCAGGCACTAGATATTGTAGTGCAAACTTAGCCTTCCAGAAAACTGCATAGGTACAAATGCGGAATCACCATAAATCCCCTTCTTATCGACCATTGCAAAATGACAAAATCACACTTTGAAAATTTTCCATCAAGTTAGATAGTGCATTCATATGTAATGAAGATGGTCCCACAATCGGATCCTGAAAACATCTCTCAAACAAAAAGTTATCATCTCCTAAAAATAACCATTTTGCAAACTTAAATCTTTTCCGTACTACAAGCTGAACAAACTGCCTCCGAAACTGCATTCATAGGGTCATCAAAAAGATCTTTCAAAAACTCAACCTCTCGAGCCTGATTGAATGCCACATGTTGAACATGAATCCTCAGTTTCCTTCTTCTGAAAAGAAACCACTCAACTGATACCAATCTGCAAAGATAGCACCTTAAACACTTTCTGAATTTTAACACAGTGAAAAAGTAGAAACTGAATCTGGAATCAGCGAAGCAAAGTGATCAACTAGATTGATCAAAGTTTGGGAATCTTCAAAGGAGTTCATTCCTAGTTATAAAATGCAAATCCATATTCAATTATGCTTGACCTCGAACCGGGTGTTAACAGGGAAACCACGAAGTATGCCATTTAATTCTAAATTTTGGATTTTCAGAGAAACTTCATTAAATTGGAAACGGAAAGGCTCTAGCAAAGTGAACAAATGGATTGGTAGGAGTCTGTAAATCTTCAAATAGGTGCACTCCTATGTTTACAATATGAGGGAAAACTCAATTATCCAATATGTTCACCCGGGTATAGATTTTCAATAGCTCAAAATGGGCTATTTAGATTTCTGGACAATTTCACAGTGCATGACAATAGTAAATTACCAACTTTGAGGGATTTGAAATCTAGCCAAAACATATCGAAATGACTTGGGATTCAAAACATAGGTTCTCTAATATTCTTGTTAAACATTCCCAAAGTGGTGGGTCATGACACATAACAGGGTGTAAGATATTTTGATGCAAAGTAGGCTCCGGACAGCAAAATAACACTTTAGCAACATGCAGGATTAGATGACCTCCTCAAAATGACTAGTCCCTAAACATGTCAGAATTGGAATTCAGGAGCTGGGACCCACTGCATACATCAAATGAAAGGCATTAAAGTCTCTTCCCAATTTTTACCTCATGAAAATCATCCGGGCACCCTTTTCAAGCATTCCAATTGAGCCTTCTCACACAAAATTTCAAGGGTACTCACTTTGCTCAACTGAAAAATTTAACATGGTCACTCCAAATTTGTTCCAAATTTAGGAGTACCAACATCTACTTTAGAAAATAAATCACCTTCTTTCCCCTTTAGGGATCAAGCATTAGTGATTTATGGCGCTCCTACAATGTTCTTTATTGATAGGGATTCAAATCCTCCTATTTTGGATGAACCTTTGGATTTGGATGTTGATTACTCTCTTCCTCATGAAGCCATTATGGAGGATTCTTCTTTTTGGGATGAACCCTTGAATAGAGGCATTGATTTATCCCCTCCTCATGAAGATGCTTTGATACAAGAGGGTGATTTATTAATGGATGACATATCCATACATGATAGTGACTCTTTTTCTAAAACACACTCCCCTTATATAGACATTTTAGAGAAATAAGAAGACATTAGAGATACTTTATCTCCATTTGGGATTCATTTTAATGATGAGGCATTAGCGGAGAATGATATGAATTCCCTTAATGCTCTCCATTTTAGTGATGATCTTATGGAGAATCAAGATCCTACCTCACCTCCTCCTAGGAAGTATTATTTTCTTCCTTCTTGTGAATTTATTTGTAGTATTGAGACAACTAACATGGTTTATCCAAAAGCCTTGTCAACTATCAAAGGTTGTCCTCACATTACTATCAAAGGTAAAATTATGGAGTCTTTAGAGTCTTTCAATGATCAAGATTCAATAGCTCACACCTACCGTAAAAGGAATAACCCTCAACCTAATCTGATGATTCCTACTTATTTACCACCTTCTCAACCCATTCTTCCTCCTCCACCCCGTCTTCCTAGCAAGGAGTATGATTTGATAATCCAATTGCACAATACCCCTGCCAAGATTTCTTTATGGGAGCTCCTTCAATCTCAACCTACCTACGATGAAGCCTTGTAAAAATCTCTAGAAAATCTTCCCACTCTACCTCCTAATCAAGAGAACATCAATGCCTTCTTACAGTGCATGCATGCTACCCTGGGTTATCCTTACATTGTATTTACTCAAAAGGATTTACCTTCTAAAGAAGTACAAAATCAATATGATTCTCTTATGGTTATTGTTACTATCAATAAGAGTATCATTCGTAGGACCTTGATTGATAATGGATCTGGGATTAATATTTGTAGCATGGACATGCTCAAGGTGATTAAATTTGGTCTTTCAACTATTCAACCTGATAATGCTCCTATACATGGCTTTAATAACATTAATAAGAAAACTTTGGGCATCATTACCTTACCTATCAAAGTAGGTCCAGTCATCCTAAATACTCCTTTTCATTTTATGCTTGGACCTCTTAATTATAACCTCCTTTTGGGTAGACCTTGGTTGCATGAGATGCATTCTATTCCTTCCACCCTTCACCGTAAAGTCAAGTTTATTCACAACACCATGGTGTATACACTTCATGCAGATGATGCGCCAAATCCTAGTTTGAATATTTAAATCCACAATATTCATATTCCTAATAGTAATCCTTCTTCCTCTAATGCTCTTCCTTGAGATGATTGGGGAACCTTGGATTTTAATCCTACCTTTATTGGAGAGTATAAGGTTTCTAATCTTTATTTTATGAAGCAACAAAGAGATTTTGAACAATGAGCTTTTGCTTCTACTTCTCATTCCCTTTGTAATAACTTTGTCACTGCTTCTACCCACTATGAATCTGTCAAACCTACTAATGATGACAAAGTGACTACTGAAGTTCCATTGACTCCTCCTGATATGGCTTCTTGTTATGGTCCTGGTTATCATTTACTAGTTAAACAAGGATTCCATGGTCAAGGATGTGGTAAGCATAAACAGGGAATTCAAATGCCATTACAGAATGAGGGGCATGAACATTCTTATGGATTGGGATTTAATCCTCAACAATACATCAATGTTACCAACATCTCAAATAACACTTCAAAACATAATGACGCTATGAAGGAGTTTGATCAAGAGGTTCTTTTGCCTAAACTCCTTCATGCTAAGGTGATTATTAGACCTAAACGTTAAAAGAAACATAGTCCACACTTAAGGACTCTTCCCTTTTTTGTGTATCATAAATTTCATGATCACTCTAATGAATGTCAAGCTTTACATTATAAGATTAGGAAGCTCATTGATAGTAAAGTTATTTATATATCATGTGGCAATGAGTTGCATTTCAATCCTATTTTCTCTAAATAATATTTGTGTTCCTATTATGGAACTCTACCTTATGTAATCAATGTTATCCTAATCCTTGGGGGCTCATTGTCTTGCATAGTGTTGTGAGATATATAATAGGTCCCTTTTCATCCATGTTCCTATGCTTGGGGGCCAAGGATGCCATCTCCTTCTTTTCTATCTTTCCGGGATTCATTCTTCCCTTGGTTAAGCAGTATCTATCTATTATGTGATATCCAATCATACATGAAAATTTTACTTTACATTGAGGATCTATGTCCTTGATTATAACCTATTTCATTATTTGACATTGGGGTTCCATGGTTGATAAATTTTTCACCTTGGAAACTGAATCGTGTGCTATCCCTCACAAGGGTTACTTTTTCACTTCTTGCATGATATCTCTTTGTATTCGTCCCTTCCATGGCCTCATAGGAGCTGTGACCTTCTTGGCTGGGACTGGGTGTTCTCTATGGATATTGTCTTGTTGTTGAAGAAGGCTTTATCCTTGTTCTTTTCTTTCCTTAACATGATGAAATAGTATGTATTATGCCATCTTAATGAGGGGGCATATATACGGCCTCCCTCATTTTATATTAATCATTTTTCTAACCTTTTATTTTGTAGTATGCTAAATCCTCTGAAGGTAACACACATAAGTTGCTAAATCATGAAGAGATACACATTCAATTACAATTCAATATGCTAAATCCTCGTAAGGTAATGCACATAAGTTGCTAAATCCTAAAGAGATACACATTTTACAAATGTATTCCATGGTGATATAAGGATATGGATCCATGGGTACTTCATAAAAGCTGTCAAAAGACGCACTACATACATGCACAAAGCCGCTAGAAGGGAACAACTTTATGGGGTGACTATCAAGTGTTTTCTTGGTGGTCCATCCTATCCTTTTTGTGGTTCATAGTGAGATACACACATCTTACTTGGCGAGGTAATCACACCCTCTCTCTTTTTCTCTTTGATAGGTGATGTCTCTCTTATCATGATCTTAGGGTTGATAAAGACTTAAGTCCCTAGGGGCTTGAGGATTCCTTTGTCCCTTTTTATTTCAATAAGATTATCTTTTATTTATGATCTCCTTTACCAAAAGTTTGCATCGAGTCCATACTCTTGCTAAAGAGGGGGCTAAATGTATAGTCATAAAATGGAAGCACTTCCATTGTGGACTGGTTTAGCCCTTTGAGTAATTGTTTTGGGGTCATGTCAAGCACCTTGAATGGGTCTTTGACTTGGATCTAGCTTTTCCTCCTATTCTACCCCTTTTTCACTTCTCTCAGGCCTATTTCTGGCACCCTGATCTGCAGATTTGAAGTTCTTGACTTCAGGGTCAAGGTTGACATTCTGGGTCTAGGTCTCCCTTGACCTTGACCTAGGTCAAGGTTGACCTCAACCTTGACCTAGGTCAAAATTGACCTTTTTCTGGCCCAAGGTCCAGATTTCAAGTTTCCAGGGTTTCTGGATGTTGTGCTTCAAAAAGAGTTAATTCTCGCTTCTGGGTCGGCTGTTTTGGGTTCCAAAATGATGACTCTTAAATTATATTTAATATAGGTCCTCTTCTAGGGGTATAGATCTAATGGGAATTTAATTCTCCTATGTAGGTCTCTCTAGAAGATTGTGCCCTAGATTTGTATATAAGGAAGCTTTCTCCTCTCATTTTCTCTAACCATCAACTAAGTGAAATCCAAGTAGCCATTGAAGCATTCATCCATTCTCAAGCATTCAAGCACTTCTCAAGAATCCATTTCATGAAGGAGATCCATTGGTTTCCATTGAAGGATTCAAGCTCCATGGAGCCCTCTTGTTGAAGATTTCTTCATCCACATTCCTCCAAGCCTCTTCCTATTCCAAGATCCATTCAAGATTGGTTTTGAAGATCTACAAGCAATTGATTTGAGACAACCTACATTCTACATTCTACATCCGTTTGGTGCATACATACTTGTGGATCCAAGGATTTGAATCCTCCACAAGGGTTTCTATACAAGCAAGGTGAATTCATTTATTTACTTTGTTACTTATGCAATTTCAATTATATTTTAAGGTTAATTCCAAAACTAGGGTTTGACCAAGGCAAACCCCTCCCCCCAACAAACAAACCATTTTTCTTGTAGGGATAGATTTGGAACAGTGAATTGGAGTACATATCTGGATACCCTTTTTGGAAAACTATCAGGATCAGGAAACAAATTTTTTGTCGGAGATTTTTTAGGTCAATTCTGCCCTAGGTTGGAATTGAAGATCGATTCTACCCTAGGTCAGAATGGAAAATTCTAGGTCAATGGTGACATTGACTTGAGAGTCAAAATCAAAACTAAGTCAGATTAGAAAATGATTTCTACAATTTGTAGTTCTCGCAGTTTCAATTAAGAATCTTGGAAATCAACAGTTTCTGAAATCGTCATACAGGGTTTTCAACAAGTTCTTTTTCAGAGGTATGTATTTTATTTCATTATTATTTTCTTTCATTTCCAGATTTATACCCCTTATCAATTACAATTAAATATAATATGGATAATATGTGCATAGGGTCACTTTTATGAGCAAACCAACATTTTTCTAAACTCTATCCATATTTTCTTCATTACAGTATTATACATCATTTTACCCTTATATTCTCTCTACATATCATTTCCGCCCTTTTTTGATAGTAAGGGTAAATTTGTATACTTACAACTTATCAAAAATATGAGAGTGAGACGTGTTCATTTCCTCCATCATCTTCTCTCATTTCTCCTTTAGATGCTCAAGATCCATATGCTTGAGTGTAATCCTGGCATGCATGTCATAGATTTTGTCTGCTACAGACATCTCGGGAGTTGCAATTAGTTGTCTTGATGAACTTATGTGCTATTGTGGAAGTGTTAGGTTCGGTAATAGTTGAGCCTCTAGCTCAGTAACCTCTTCTTTGAATTGTGATTCTGCTTCCCAAATTTCTTTCCTTAACCTTTTTATCTCTATTATCTTCTCATAATGCAATTTGATTACATTTCCATTTGTGGTTAGACTTTGAGCACTTGCATTTAGATCATAATTGATCTTTGCAATCTTATCATTATTATCCTTTGTGAATTTTTCCAAAGTGCATAGCTTTTGAATTAAGGAAATAGCTTCAATAATGATTAGATCTAATTCATTTGTTAGTTCTTAAAGTTGTACCTTATTTTCTACCACGTCTTGGCTGATCTTTTCTATCAATTTAAATTGGAACTTCAGTTCTGCTCATTCCTCAATTGCCTTTTCTGCATCCACATTCTGTGTTGTGATGGCATCGGTGAGAATGACAAGTTGATCTAGGATAGGTACATTGTGATCAACATCTATGTCGGTAACTATCTGATTTAAGATATCCCTTGTGGTCTCCAATACTAAAGAGTCTTGTTGCTTCTTTTTAAGCTTTTCTTGCAAATCTATCCTTTCACAAATTTCTCCATATTCGTGGAGTGATTCAAAATCTAAAGTAGTTGGATCACACTTTGGTATTTCTATGATCTCATCAAGTTTGACCTCCAACTTAGTATTCTTTTTTTTCTTCTTCTTCTTTTGTGATGCACATGTATGCAAAACCATATCCATCTTCTCTGCTTGGTCTGATGTGCTAGAGGAAGGCTTCTATGATGTTGTACCTTTTTCCTGCTGCTCAGAGTTTTCCTTTTGGTTGTTTGAGGACGTCTCCTTATCAACCTTTGGTGTAACTTTAGCATCTCCTTCTGTGTTCTTAGGAGTGGTATCGACTATCTTATCTTGTTCACCTTTCTCTTTTTTCACTTCATTTGTATCTTTTATCTGTGCATCCTTTTCGATGTGATCTCCATCTTTATGTTCTCAACCAATGACTACCTGTTCATCGATTGTATCTTTCTTCTCATCATTACCCTTATCCTCGTGTATGTTTATTTCAGGCTCGGGGGTCTTCTCCTTTTGTGAGATTATATTGATTGCTTGAATTAATAATGGTATCTATCCTGGCGTCTCTACCTGTGCAAAATCTATTGTAGTGTCTTGTTCGTCAGTTTGAACTTGGACAATAGTGACATCTTCATCTTTCTGTATCTCATCTACATGATTTTCTCTGGTAATGTCAATGATTGTATTATCGGGCCATGTCTCATCTGCAAAATCCATATCCTTTTTGGCTTGTGTGTTCAATGATTCTTCATTAACATCCTCATCAGTAATAAGAATATGTTTGGGGCTCTGTGTAGCCTAATCATCTTTATTCTATTGATTTTTGGTAAGAGCTATTTGGGGCTGGAGACTTGCATCCTTTTTAGGTATATCAAGTATCTTTCTCCATTCATCTTCACTCTTCCTTTCTATCTCAAGTAGATGTCCTTTAAGCACTTTTTAGGCTCTTAACTTTGGTGAGAACCTTTTGGAGTGTTTCTTCATCATCTCTTCTATCTCCTCCATTTTAGATTTAGGAGGCATGACAAAAAATAGGGCTCTTTCCCTAATCTGTTTCTCATAGTGTAAAGAAAATGTCCATCTTGTCGATAATCTATTTTAAAGTTATTTTGGCATATTATCTGCTAGTTGTATTGGAACATATTTGAATGCACACATCATTGTGATAAGTGCCTCTTCTATCTTATTTTGACCCTCGGGGTCCAATGTTAGCCATTTCTTAATCTTGTGATCATTTGTTGTACCTGATTTGATAATAGAAGCACATACCTCATTAATTATAGTAGGTAGTGTGTTCTTGATATCTTGTACAGATTGTTCATCCTTTTTTGTGTCCTCAATTTCTTCCCTAGTTTTGAGGAACTTTCTTCTTTTATTTGGGTGTTTCTTCCCTGTTTGTGGCTTTCTTTTGTAGGTCCTCACTTGACCTTTCTTTATCAGTGAAGGACTTACATCTGTTGTTGTCTGAATCCTAGTCCTGGATGCAACAGTATTCCTAGGTTTCTTAGTTGGTGGTGGAGGTGGTGAATCAGAGTCTAAGGATTCTGAGTCACTTTCCTTCTCAGCTTCACTAACAGGTGACTAACCCTCAGTTTCTTCTTTCTATTTAGTTTCCTCTTCATTCATTGATAGATTTTTCTTCAAGTTCTTAAACATCTTATCTTTCTTCCTATCAATCTTTTTCACAACCAAGCCAGTTTTAATCCTCTCTTTGGCTTCCTCATTAGTTCCAAACTTGGGTTGTGTTTTATCTAATAGTTCATTTATTAATGTCTCAATAGCATTTGATGCTTGATCTATGTTTACCTCATAGTCAAGTGGAGTTAGCCATGTTGTCCTCAGTACAACTGGCTTGATGTAGGTGTATTCAGTGTCTACCATAAAACATATTTTAGTTTTGTATTTTTCTACTAAATGCTCTGGAATCCTCATTCTTTTATGCATTCTTTCTTTGAATCCAGTGAAGTACTCATTCATGACTGATTCAAATTTATCTCCTAGTGTTTTGATGAACTCACTAATCTATGTGGTCACTGGTCTTGTAGTGTCCCATTAATATTTCCTATAGATGGGAAGGATTCTTTGAAATAGAAGAATATGCACATGATAAGTGAACCAAACTTACATGAGTTGAACTTTGCATTTCTTATTGTCTTCATGTTCTCATCTAATTGCCTGACTAGCAGTTCAGAAAGATCCAAATGCACTCCCTTCTTGAAAATCCTATATGTTGTATCCATTTCTCTGGATGCAATACTATTCATCCTGCTAGCCTGAAAGAACTTGTATCCTAAGACACATGCTCCAAATTTTAGTTCATCATCGATGATGGTGGATACCTTTAATCCTCTTCCATCCCATCTTTCTCCAATGTTGTTTTCAATGTCAGCTTTAGGTGGGTGCTTCAATGCCTTTACTTTATCAGTTATGGGATAACTGGTAACAACGTGTATAACATCTTTGGTTATCAGTTTTGGCTCATCTAGCCATAATTTGCAGTCATGTATCCTACTCAGCACTAACCAAATCCATTTGGTCTTGAAATCCTTCAGGAACCATAGGGAATTTGTGAGCCCTTTTACCTCAATGTTCTTATGCTCTTCCTTGATAGTTCCATCATCATTGCAAAGATTCTTAAAAGCTTTCTCAACTTCCAGGCCTCCTATTTATACTATATTGCAGTGTATATATGCTCCCATGTCTTCAATGAGTAAAACCCTAGCTGGTATACTGGAGAATGCACCAGCATTGTCGGGTTGTGAAGCAACCTCAGGGCATATCTTGTAATGAAGTTCTTCATAGGTAGAATTATTGATAATATCGACCTTGTTCTTCTTATCATTTTTTAGCTTGGAGGTTCTTGACATGGTTGCCATCGATTCTAAAATTAGGGTTTTTTTCTGTAAATGAAAGTAGAGTTCTTCATTATCTCTGTTACTTACTTCAACCTCTATAGCTGTTAGGAATCTATTTGGAGTGCAGGGAGTTGAGTTTTAGGCACATTTCAAATGGGTCACTTCATGCTCAAGTTTCACTCTAGTCGATGTGTGAATAATGAAACCCTTCCATCATCTATTTATAGACTTTGACCTGATTCATGTCATTAATGCTCAACCACTTCACAGTGTGTGAAGATGGAGTTGTTGGGTGATACACAAATAACATTCTTAGTGAGAGTGTGATGCTTCAGGGTAAATATTAACTTTTTTACATCAACCGACAAATTTTGGTATTTGGCAAAAACAACATGTCAACTTTCATGATTACCGACGAATCTCGGTTTGCACTTAGCAACTCAGCTTTTATATGCTAACCGATGATTCTTGATAAGTATTGACAACTTAGCTCTATGTGTACACTGATGTATTTTAGTATTTTTTGACCGATGAAATTGAATTCATAGATTTATAACAAGTAATACCATAGTGCATCTTTAATTATGCTGATTTGGTATTTTAACTATGTATAATGGAACTGATACAAAATATAGCTTGGTATAATGCAGTTCCATACTTACTTGTTCTACTTAGGTGGGGGTGGTGATGTCACCAGATCCAATGGATAAGGTGTCACCATTTGCATTTCTCGGTCCAGATTCATCAGTGTTTGTAGCTTTCCTCCACATTTTGTTTCTCATCTTCCTGATGTATTCAATGGTATTTCCATTGAAAAAGGTGCTCATCTCTGCCATTTGGTCTCTGCAATCTTTTCTTAGATGACCAACTTTATGATAGTGTAGACATGCCATTCTAGGGTTAGTCCAGCTTCTAGACTTTCTTGTCCATTGTCTCATACAGTTTGCAGCTATGTGACCAAATCTTCCACATGTTGTATAGTTTCCCCATGTGTTATAATCCCAAACATATTGGTTACCGACTCTTTTTGGTTGATAGGCAATTTCATTTTCATTAGGCTTCCATGCTTGTCTTTTCTTCTTCTAGTATTCAAGAGATGTGTGCCCATACATTTTTCAAGTAGGACAATATGTTTCCATGTAGGTTTCCTTCTTTGGTTGTTTCACCTCATATTTACATTCATATGCTTTATGTCCTTTCTTGTTACATTTATAACAAATTCATATGAATGAAGGTGTGGTTTTAGGAATACCTTTCATTTTTCTTCTGTAAACATTTGATGTGTGGCCTTTCCTTCCACAGTGATTGCATGTCAGCTTTCTTGGTCTTGGATTGGCATAGACATTCTTTGGATCAGCTTGGTTTGGTGATTCTTCATTTTCAGTATACCCTAGTTTGGTATTGTTGTTGACTCTTCTTTGTCCTTCCAAAAAATCATCCATCCTTTTCTTTCTTTCTTCAGCACTCTTGATTATGTCATTATGTTGCTGAATTCTTAATTCATGTTTCAACTTTTCATTTTCTTCTCTTAGCTCACCGATAGCTTCTATTCTTTCAATGAGTTTTGTATTCATTCTATTTGACTGTAGACTCATAAAAATAACCTTATTTTTAATCTCATGATGATGTTCTGTAAGTCTTTGTATTTCTGACTCTTTCTCTTGTAGATTTTCAGTGACCTTCCTTCTATCATCAATAGCTATTGTTCTCTCTTGCTCAACTTGTCTAGCATTGTTCATGACATCAATCATTCTTACCATCTGTGTCTCTTGACCAATTTGTCAAGATTTTACTCATCCAGCCAGATGTTGATTTATTTCATTTAGACTTGTGATGCTTTCTTCTGATGTGTCTGATGCTTTGCTAGTAGTAGATCCTAAAGACTCAAATAGATCTAGTATCTCTTCCTCTTGGTAGTTTGTTTCATTATAATGAGATTCTGTAATCTTTCTTTCATCTAGCAGTTGTCTCATCTTGATTCTAGCTTCTTTATATTGTTTAAAGAAGATCTTTATTTCTAGCTTCTTATTCTCAATACTCTTGTCAAGCCTGTACTTCTCCATTGTATGATCTTTTCTCTTAAGTCTTTAAACTTTCCAAACAAGAGATCTAGCTCTGATACCAATTGTTGGAAATAGTTGGAAGTATGTACTAAGAGGGGAGGGGTGAATCATTACCTCTAAAACTTTTAGTTAATTAACCTTTAACCTTATGTAATCAAATTTTTGCTTTACTGATCATATATGTTGTTCTTTCTTTATGCATGTGATATCAATTCATAATCTTAATTGTATGTAGACATTCAGAGAAACATTCATGAAAGAAATAGCACATAACACAAGATATGGTAATGCAGAAAACCCCTGTTAGAAGGTAAAAACTACGGTGGGGATGGCACCCACAAAAACTTCACTATCTGTAGATTGGAAGGGGCCGACTAAAGCTTACAATTTGATCACTTCTGATGATCTACCCTATTAGGAGTATTAGGTTGAGACTGCTTAAGGTCTACTCTGTTAAGAGCTTTAGCAACACTATTTAGTGTGTACTCGGTTAAGAGATTTACAATAGGATTGTTAAATCCACCTTTCTTGAAAGGATTTCTTCTATTTGCTACATTTGTTAGAATGTACACAAAATTACTCATTGACCTGAGTGTATGCAATCTACAATTGAAGATTACATATCCATTAAATATTACAAGTACAATGTATCACCTAATGTGATTGATTAATACCTCTGCTGCTCGATAGCCTTGATTCTTGGTTCTTGATAACCAAATTCATCTTTTGTTGTTCTGCTTCTTGAAACTCTTAGTCTGATCCATAGATGTGCTCCTTGGCTACATCCATCTTAAATGAATGATTACAACATCTATTTATACAATAGATTTTACCTTTTTAGTTTCACGTATTACAAACTTAACTCTATGATCAAAGGTTTACAACTTGACCTTGATCTCCTAGTATACAAGTTTTTAATCAGTTAGAATGATTAAAACAATTACAATTATCTTTCTTGTTCCTCAAGAAATGGTTTTAAAATAAATCAAAAATCTAAATATAGAATATAACTATTTTATCTGACGTGGAAGGCAGATCCACTTTTCTCAGGATATAACTGAATTTTGGTGTCTGATGCTTGGTTTTCTCTTAAATCAATTTTTTTGTCTTTCGGTGTTCCTTTGTTGAACTGTCTATCGGGTTCCCTTGCTCTGTCAGGTTCCTCTGTTTCTTCTCTTTCGGTTTATAGTGTAACCTGCTTGTCGGGTTTCTCTGTATCATCTTCGGGTTGCACTTTTAGTTTACACTGTAAAACTTGTGTCATTGGGTTTCTCTATACTTAGCACTTTCAATTTGAACTAAAACCTATCTTTCGGTGTAGTGTAACCGATGGTTCAAACAATTGTTTTCTCTTTGCATACTAATGGAAAAAACTTATGTCATCAACAATAACTGGACCAGTAGGATATGTGAACCCATAATCATCTATCCTTGGTTGTGCTAGCTTATGATATCCCTTTACACATCATGCCAGCAAGTAATCTGATCTCTCATCATGCCCTTGTGGTGTGAGAACTGCAAAAACATGTCTTATTGTAGAAGATAAGAAAGATGATCATACTCAACTGAAATTTCCATGCCATCATTTCTCATTGATATTTTTTGAGAAAGAGGATTTAGATACTATGGAACCCATGGATTCACCCACTCACTTGACTCAGAGTGGTCCCAATCACACTGAAAAACAACTAGGACAAAAACAAGCCAAATCTTGTCTCCAAATGGTCCATGTACTTTCATCTGAGCTTTGAAATGAATGTATCTTTGAAGAATATCTAACAATTTGGCAGTCCAATCTCTCTCCTATTGTTCCCTCTTCAACCAACCAAAAGAATCTATGTATTGTTGAATCAAGTGTCTCTCCCTATGACAATGGTGAACTACACCAATCAACAATAGAATGAGCATCACAAAGTTCTGCACCTAAAACCCTCAATTGCTACTTAACTAGAGCTCTCTTCACACATGCACCTACTTGATAATTCTCCCCTTTCCAATACTTGGCTTAAAGAAAATCCAAATATGAGATACACACCTCTCTGCAAGCATTCTACTCAACCAATAAAACATACAATAATTCTTGAATTGACCAGTGTAGTTATCTGGCCAAATGAGATGTCTATCCATTGCAATATCATTTTCCCGCAAGAACTTAAAAAATTTCTCAAAACAATGTTCGACATACTCAGAAGAGTGAGATCTATCATCACTCATATAATGATGGTACTCTCTAATTATCTTTCTATCATGTTTTGTACTATCAGGTGAATTTTTATATGTTATGTGGACATATTAGAAATCTAAAATAAAATTAGTAACACTGCATTCCTTAATAGGTCTCTAATAGGTCTCTGATTTGATTTCAGATTTTTAAAGTCTGAAATATGTTATGTGGACATATTAGAAATATGTAATATAAAATTAGAGACCTGTGACTATGCCTTGCATAGTTGTAAAAAATATTTTTCTTGAAATCTGAAATAAAATTAGTAACACTGTATTCTTTTGTAACCAACTCACATCTATAGCCTTCACCTCCACTCTTCAAAGTATATTTGACCATCTCATATATATTTTTTTGGACAATTTTCTTTCCAAAATCATGTTCGCTGCCCTCATGAAAACATTAAACAAAGTTCAACAAGCCACCATTGTGAGCACTTGTCATTTAAGTAATCATTTCTATAGAAGAAATAGTCATCATCTCTAAGACATAAAAATAGATCTAGCAAGCCTCTTGATGATTTTGGAAGATGACTTGCACCACAATCCTACAAAATTTCA
Organism: Thuja plicata; assembly: GCA_018584345.1. NCBI lineage: Eukaryota > Viridiplantae > Streptophyta > Pinopsida > Cupressales > Cupressaceae > Thuja > Thuja plicata. Next base: position 266,200 of record MU223550.1, on the reverse strand, counting down.
TTAGTATGCAAAGTAGAATGAATTTAGCATAATAGTTCATGGTGCATTGAAAAATCCAGATGATAATTGAAACAACAAGTATTTTGAATCTTGATAGGTACACAATAAAATGCCTTAAAGGATTCGAAATCCCTTTGTGATATTTGCAATGTTAGATGTGTCTCACAAAATGTTTTCAACAACATTGTTTGACTTACTTCCAAAAAATGTTTAGGATGTGGTGTGCAGTCTCGATCACCAATTCTTAACTTTAATACATCCTTAAAATTTGGTGACACTCTTGAGTTAGAGTGCTAAAATAGTTGAATTTCACCCTTCACACTATCGATTAGTTTCTTATCAAAACGTGGAATCCTCCCACCATAAGCCCATGTATCATTTTGAAGAGGATCATCAAGTCTTTTTCTTCTTGCAAGTGCTCTATCTAAAGTCTTACAATTTATGTTCAATTTAACACAAGTTTGTCTCATAAAGCAAGACTTTTCTCAAATGATGACATACTAAGGTGGTTATAATAACCCTCTATGCAACTCTCTTATCTTTTTCCTTGCTAGTCTTCCCAATAGAATTCAGAGCACTAAAAATATTTCTCACAATAATAGCATATTTCTCCATTTTCGTGTTCACACTAATCTTCAATTTCACTAGTATAGGTCTCATATTTTTCATCTTTAACATTTGTTAAAAAATTTGGCATTGCTCGGTCAATGTCTTCTTGCTAAAAAATTCATCAAAAATTCTTGAAGCCCACAACTGAACGGTTCTTCGCGATCGCTTGCCTTCAAAATTTCTCATAATGTTCTCATAAATTTCAAGTAACCATTTTGGTGTTCTTGGAGGTATTGAATTTGAAGTTTTCCTTTCTTCCACATAAGGGACATCATTTCTCATATAATTTGGAGATGTATGACGTTTGTTTGGTTCTTGTGCAACATTTTCATTCTCAATCCCTTCATTTTCATTCCCAATCTCTACATTTTCATCCTCAAACACTACAATTTGATTCTCCATCTCTAAATTGTATTCCCCATCTCTACATTTTCATTATCCATCTCTACGTTTTCATTTTGAATCCCTATATTCTTATTCCCAATCTCTAGATTTTCATTCTCCATCTCTACATTTTCATTTTCAATCCCTTCATTCTCATTCCCAATCTCTACATTTTCATTCTCATTGTCAAAATTATACTCAATATTTTCAAATTCAATGTCCTCTTCACATGAAATAACATTTACGGGTGGGCCTATAGCCTCACCTTAACTAATATTTAACATAGCTTGTCTTCTCTTCCAATTATTTTCCCTATCTCTTTCTATATATGCTTCAATTTCTTCATTTGTAAACTTTCTCTTTCGTTTATGCTTTCGACAAATGCTTCTCCCCATTATTAAAAAAATGATGGAAAATGATTGCTAATCAATAATTTGTGGAAATTATTATCCAAAAATATTTATTCTTTCTATATCTGTTTGAAAACCCGTGAGTGTCGCCTGCAAAAAGAATGTAGGGACCGCTGGAATCACCAAATGGCCCACTGCTCTATTTTGTATTGAGCATATCAGGTATGTGATACATATCGGGTGCCCAATATGGACGGGTATGAAAATTTCACAAATTTTGGAATGGCGCCAACATTTTACCATTGGTGCCATTGCTAGAGGTATCTGGTATGGGATAATTATCTCATACTAGAGAGAGAGAGAGAGAGACCCAATGTTGTAAACTTAAAATAAGACTTTTTATATATATTATATAATATACATTTTTATATTATATATTATCATAATATTAAATAATATATTATATATTATATTATATCATATAATATATCATATTATAATATAATATATATTTAGATATATATATAATATTATATCATATAATATTATATTATATTATATATAACATAGTATATATTAAATATTATAATATAATCTTTTAATTAATTATATTGTTATCATATATACTTAATTTTTTTATTTATTCAATCATATAATGTATCTGATATGTATCATGTACCCGATACATATTGGGTACCTGATACATACCAGGTACCTGATATGCATCCAATACAGGATACCTATAACATACCTAAGGATTTTCTTTGGGATTTTCCTCGAGTTTTTGCTTGGGGATTCCAAACCTAGATGGTCAACCCAAAAAATCTATTTTCCATATTTCCTTCAATCTCTAGACTTTGACCATTTAACTGACGATTTTTTTTCACCCAAATTTAATGAAATGAAAAGGGTTTCTTAAGGAGATTCTCAAATATTCATCAATATAATTTCTATCAAATTTTGAGTTGAATAAGTAATTATTATTTATTTTCTAATTGAGTTACCTCTAAAGTCCTGATTGATAAACTGATTGAAAAACAGTTATAACTTTCAAACAATTAAATATTTTTTAAATATGAAACATGCATCACATTGTACGGTTTTCCTACTACAAGAAAAAAAAATCAATTTGATGAAGTTCAGACTAAGTTAATGTGCTCAAACACGGGAGCTACATGGGAGTTTTTATATTCTAGAAAAGTTGTAGAAGAAAAATCATTATTAATTATTTACTTGGAAATTAATTACAAAAAAATATGCGTCACATCCGTACATGAGTATACTACTTGTATCTAGAATCTTGAAAAAAAATATTATCATTTGATTGTGTTTAAGGTGGTCAAACATACACCTACTTCTTGTCTTTTTCATAAACTTTTTGTAATACTGCATTGAAATTTGAAATTTCCAACATATAGAATTTTTTTTTTTCAAAAAAGGGCTAGTTTCTTAGAAAATAAATTAATTTTTATATAGATTATGTTGTTACATATTTTTTATATAAGACTGATAACTTGTTCAAATTTTTAGATCAACTTGCCTAACCCTGATTTTTTGAATTTTCATTGCCACTTAAGGGCCTAATTTAGCATACCATGATCTTGCACATACCTTAACAAGAAGGCTTAATATGTTAACAAAGAAGCTAGTATTTTGGATGATGAGTTAGAAATAGAGGATTATTTATTCTATGCTAGAGAAGGGATTGGTATTTCTAACATATGTCCTAAAATTGATGATAATGTTGAGACTACTTTGTATGTGTAGACACCTAAATCTAATTAACATAATCTAATCATATTTAGTGCCTTCTAGGAAACTATCAACTAAGTAATCAGTCATTACCTAATTGATCTATGTTATCCTACTTGCTTAATTAATTCAATTAATTGGCGATAGTCTGATTAATTATTAAATGGCAACCAATGGCCTCACTAGTACATTTGAGGCCAAATTCCGACAGCTATCTGTCGAAATTGCAACATCTATTTGTCAACCATTTGACAGATACATTCGTCAGGGTTATTGAATTGGAAATTGTGATGGAAGTGGTAACTGTCGGTATTTCAACTAAGGAATTCTTTCTAAAATCACCACATTAATAGCAACTTACTATGTCATTTCTTACGGCTCATCTATTGGAATGTCGTTGGAATGTGTGGACTCTTCGATAGACATATTTTCAAAAATTAGGGTCTCTCCAACGTTAAACCTATTGGAATACTGATGGATATGCAATGACTCTCTGATAGGAAAACCCGTCAGACGTATAGCAGTCTCGTCAAACCATTCTGTCAAAAATGGAGTCTGTCCAACGTTATACCTATCGGAAGGGCGATGGACATGTAGTGAATTTCAGACATGAAAACTTTTCAGATGTATAGCACTATCGTCGAACATAGCTGTCAAAACTTGAATCTATCCAATGTTAAACTTGCTAGAATGTCGACGGGCATGCAATGACTTTCTGACAGGAAGGCCCATCGTACGTATAGCATTATTGTTGAAGTAGATGTCATAAGCATCAAAATAGCGATGACCTGACACACTAAAGATAAGAAAGGTCAAGAGACCATCATAGAGAGTCTCCATCTTTGGTCCATATTACAGACAAAACATTTTATATTTCATTAGCTCATCAAATACAGGGATTATTTTCATGATAACATATTATTTAAGTTGGCGTTGCATGAATTTATTTACTTCGTGCACTTGTAGACTAAAAGGACAGCGATAAAGAAACATCTCCTCTCGTGGCCTATATTTCTCAGGCCACGGGAGGGGATGCTTCATTCTCACTATCCTCATAGTCTACAAGTGCACGAAGTAGACAAATCTGTGCAACGTCAACTTAAATAATGTACGTTATCCATGAAAATAGAATCTATTAATTTCTTTAAATCCCTGCATTTGATGAGCTAACAAAATACAAAACATTTCCTCAATCATATGGACCAAAGATGGAGACCAACTATTATGGTCTCTTGAGCTCTTCTATCTTTAGTCCAAATTCTGAGAAGAGGTACGAGTGAAGGCCAAAGAAGGAATATTTGTGAAGGTTTTATAGAAGTAGGTTACTAAATCATCATCTCTTCACTAGTACTCAATCTGGAAACCCTCATCCTCACTTTTGTCCCACCTCAGCAGTAAAGAAGATATTATCTAGAATTTTAGACTTCTAGAAAATCTCCACAAATATCCCTTCTGGCCTCCACTGAATATACGTCTTCTCAAAATCTAAAAACTCTCAATCATTGATTCTCATCAATGTATGAATAAAATAGAAAGACTCAAAGCATGAAATATAAGAAAATATTAAGAAACAATTCAAATAAAATAAATAAGATTGTATCCTAAACTTATCAATTTTCTAAAAAAAAGTTCAAATAGTTAATTTACCTATATTTATATATTTTAAATGATAAAAAACTATTAAAAAATTACCTTTAACTATTTAAGAATGGCGATGACAAACCCATATGTACAAACGATTTTATAATGAAATATATGACAGAAGATTTGCATGACATTTATCCAATACATGAAGAAAGGATACAGATAATATTGAAGTGAGATTGAAATTTTGAGAATTGAGGAAGGAAACCTATTCATTAGGTAAGAAGCTATAGAAAAAATTGAGGAAGTAAATCTATTCATTAGGTAAGAAGCTATAGTCCAAAGGTATTGTTAAACTTGTTGGTTGGCTATCCAAAGGAAGATTTGTTCTGATGGTAGTGTTGAGAAGCACAAGGAAATTTATTATGATAGGTTTCTTTTATGTTTGATAATCTTTGGCATCCACATGATTCTTATTGTCTATTGTGACAACTATTGACCTTGAGATTGAGCAAACAGATGTGAAGAAAACTTTCATGGGGATTTGAAGAATCGAACCTAAAACTTGTAAGAGGTGTAGAATGGGATGCCATTTATTGTTACACTGGGATCAGATACATGTAGGTGAAACTATTGCATTCCACACATTAGTTAATTGGGTCACTCCTTAAGGGCATAGTTAAACTTAATATAAACAAAAGATGGTTCTAGTTGTCACACATCTAGCAACTCTAATGATAATTAAAAGATAATTAATATAAATTGTCAATTAATAATTAAATACAAATATGATCAAATGAAAACTAAAAGATATTTAATATAAATTGCCAATTAATTACATCGAAGGAATTTATTATTTGAAAAAGAGGACATGATTGTTTCATCTAACCAATCTTGCAGAGAGAAGCAAGACCATCAGAACAATCTAACATGTTCATTCTTTCCATATAATTTTCTAACATTGAAGTTGATATCCTCATGGCCTTTAGAGGTTTCAAACTAGTGATGTACAAGATAATTTCCATGTCTATCCCCAACAAAATATTCTCCATTGATTTTCCCCTATGAAGACCACAGAGGCACTGGTTACATTTCATTCAACTTCCTATTGCTTATATTAAGTTTAGATTATTATCACATCTTTTTGCGAGAGCGTTGATCACACTGTTCCATAAACAACGATTAAAAATAAAAATTAATCATAATCATTGTCTGGAGTAATGCCAAAAGGCAAGAAAATTCCCTATCAAAATTGTATGAGGTGGCGCAACATGAACACTCATTTCTTTGGAAAATGTCCAAATCTACATGAAGTGAATAGGGGGCATTGATTGAGGACAAACTCTTGACATAAACATCAAGTTGTTGAAGGGTCATATTATTCTAATATGAAACCTTCCAACTATACACATCTTGATGTAGATTGGAAAATGAAGTACTAAGGACAACATATGTAATTATCAAACAAAGGATACTGAATATGAAGCATCATATTTCTGATGCGATGAAATGTGTTGTATCGACCATCTAAGAAAGAAACATGTATTACAAAAGGAGAGATGACCATTGTAATAGATTAGGGAGAGAAATCCATCAAGATAGTGATCAAATCAAAGAGATACAATGAGCACATTCCTGCTAAAAATTTCAGCAAAGTTTACTTGTGAGTAAGGGGTAACCCAATGTTTCCTAAAATCATGTGGAGGACAATCAAAAGTACATTGATTTGTTACAGAATCAAATTTAAGCGACAAATATTTAATGGAGGATACAATTTTTATGTATGAGATTGAAATTATAGAGTACATCTACAGAAAACAATCAATGGAGTCAATTGTGATCGCTGTATTCATTATGAAACAATAAGCACAAGGTGAGGTTATAAAGAGACATAACAGGAATCTTCAAAATGCAATTAAGCTCATCATTATTGAAGACAATGGTCAAAATTGGTGAGATATATAGTCATAGTTCAACATAAGGAGAATCAGACATGTCTCACAGAACCCGTCAACAAAAGTCACTGTTAAGATGACACAATTAGAAGCTTCAGATACAAAGTGTGATCAATCTAGAAGTGCATTTTTTGTAAACAACATCTTCATTCAAAAGGACAACTTTATATTATGTAGTGTTATTGTAATTTTACATTTTGACAGCTATAAGAAAAGGTTCAAAGTTATGATTCCACCAAGAGATCTAAAAGCAAGTTTCAAGTGCATGTAAGGCTTTTTATATAAGAGAAAGGCTTGCAATTAATGAAAGTAGTCATGAGAGGTTGTTTTAGAGAGAAAGCATGGTTATAAGGTCTGCAGGAGGAGCATAATGGTTACTTCAAGGGATATATATATTATACATCATGTGCATGAAGCAGGACCTTGTATCCATTTTTAATACTATTAATCATCAATGCAAGAGGTACAATCATTTGCATCTATTTTGACAGTCATTTACCTCTACACTGGCCAGTTATCAACATTCAGAACTACAGTTCTTAAGAAAGGAAGAGCATGGTTTCATAAAGGAAAAATGTTCATATCCAATGGACAAAAAAATGATCTTATAAAGTGATGTGATATTCAAAAGGAAAGCTACAAGATATTTGCAAAAAAATTTGAATCCTTAAGCAACCATGTCAAAGAGAAGTGAAAGTATACAAAGTAAAGACTAATTATTTCAGCATGTGTTTCATCATAGGAAGGTAGTAATCATATGACTCAAAATAAAAAGGTACATTATGATAAATTAAATGTCATGGAATGGTGATCACAATAATTTTGAACAAAAGCTTTATATGGAGAAGGACAATGTGAAACATACTAGTGTGATTTTTCTATCTTCTAAATTTATGATGAAACTATTAAGGAAAAGAATGAACACAATAAAAGAGTCCACCATTATCAAGTGTATCAAATTCATGAAGAAGCACATCAATTATAAGAAGCATGAATAGTATATCATCCCAGGGATAGATATTCATTCAGAGACATTCACATCAAACAAAGCATGAAGCAAAAGTAATGTAGTGGACTACAAGTATAAAAGCATCAATTACTAATCCAAAAGTAATTTTGTAGTGATAAATATCATAACAACAATCGTGAATCATATTAAATGAAGAGCTACAACTATAAGGGAGGTAATGGACATTCAGATCACCAGTATCAAAACCTTCCAATATAGTAAAATAGATTTAAAACAACTATCATATGGATGTTTCACATGAGAAATATTCAAGGGGGTTGTTTTATTGAGAAAATAGAGTTACTATGTAATGAAATCCACAGTTTTCAAAAAGAATTGGTTTCAGGTGTATGCACCCTAAAATGGTCGCCTAGACTTTGGGCCCCATTTCTCAATTTATCAAATCCCTGAATCAATACTTTCAAATATCAACAATATCAATTATATCAATTTCCTTGATCATATCATAATCAATTCAATATTTTCTAACGTTTCAGCCTTATTTAATTTAAAAGAGAAAAAAAATAAAAATAAAAAATATTATTTAATTAAGAGAACATGCTCTCTTTTAATTAATTAAAAATCTCTTTTAATTAAATAATAAAATCACTTTATCCTAAGCCTTTATTTAATTAAAAGGAATTTCCTCCTCTTTTAT
>MU223550.1:184813-232824 GCA_018584345.1 Thuja plicata | reverse complement strand
TAATTTTCCATCAATGTCAGTTTCAAAGGTGTAAGTATTAACAAATATTATACTATATGATAAATGTAATAAATGTCACTTAAAAATCAAGTGTATACCGCAGGGATTAGAAAATTCAAAATCTTTTATGTTAGACATTATGGTTGGAAATGCTTTGGTAGACATGTATGCCAAATGTGGAAGAATAGACAAGGCCCGTGAGTTGTTTAATAGAATGCCTCAATGAAATGTGGTTTCATGGACTGCAATGATTACAGGGTATGCACAAAATGGATTCCTTGAAAAGGAATTAGAAACTTTCAAACAAATGCAATTGGCGGATGTAAAGCCGAATTCCACAACCCTTGCCAGTATCCTCCCTGACTGTGCCAAAATGGGAGTTTTGGAAGAGGGTGTGGACATCCATCAAAGCATAAAAGATAAATAAATTTTGTCAGATGTTGTAGTTGCAACTGTCTTGGTAGACATGTATGAAAAATGTGGAACTATAGACAAGGCACATGAACTCTTTGACAAAATGCATCAAAGACATGTGGTATCATGGAATGCCATGATTACGGGCTATGTACAAAATGGATTTTTCGAAAAGGCTATAGAAATTTTCAAGCAAATGCAAATGGCAGGTGTAAAGCTAAATTCCACAACCTTTGCCAGCATCCTCCCTGCCTGTGCCAAAATGGGAGCTTTGGAACAGGGTAATTAACCAGTCAATGTTAATATATTATGCAATCACATTAAATATATTATGGAGTCACTGTTAAGATCGACTTAGTCGACTGCTTGATCACACAATAACCAGTAATTAATGGTTATCGTAATATATTGTTAATGTGTTATGATAACCACTAATTAGTGGTTATTTCTATCACTATGTAAGATAATTAAACAATGCCAGTCAACCAATAATGAAACGATGCCAGTCATGTCTATTCATATTGGTATTAATAATAGTTGTGTGGGATGGGAAAGACTTACCAGCACTATATAATTGATAATAAATAATCAATGATACCCTAGCTCGTATAAATGGATGCCATAGCTGGTGGGTAACCAGAGAATCCAATGAACACACATTAACATGATGCCCTAGTTCACTAACACAGCTAATGCCATAATCAAATCATCCAAAAAAATTAACTCAATGTCATGGACACAATAAAGCATGGAGTGATGAATATCACAATAAGATGTGCCCTCGAAATGCAGAGGAGATAACACAATCCCTACCTCAATGAGCTTCTATTTAATAAGGAGAGGAAAAGCCAAGTTTCCAAAACAAAGCTCGAAGATCAAAGGCCCAAGTCCAGATAAAAACTGCAGCCCCTATACACAGTGCCAAATTTGAAATGGCTCATGTGGTTTCAAGCTCGAAGATCAAATTGAATCCGCCCTGGACAATGTGGTTTCACATGCTGCCCCTTGAAAAATTTTGCCATGATGATAATGAAATGAGAAATGAATTCCTTTTTGTTAAAAAGTTATACCCGTGTTCATCAAAATTTTGACATATATGGTATTGGTCGAACTTTCGACTAACACGGGCATGGATTTAAAAAAAATGAAAGTTTTCCTTCTATAATCTGACCAACCAAAATATTTTTGTTTCATGGTCAAAAAATTTGGTAGAAAAACTAGGTGAAATGTACTAGTGCAAGGGCTTCTTCCCAGCAATATTCCTAGGTGGATCATGATGGCAATTGTATACAATGGTTTGATCATTGCATTGGGCACAAGAAAAACCAAGCTTCACCAAATTTCTCCACACCACTTGATAATCATACAATAGCTTCTCACTAACCCACCCAAATCACCGACTCAGCGCCTAGTCAGCAGGGGACTTTTTTTTTTTAGCCAAGCAGGAATATACAGAAGTCTAAATTTGATGGCCATCTGACCATCATTGTACAGTTTTATTCTCTTTCTATGATGGTCACCAAGATGTCAAATTTAATCACGCATTTGGATGACATCTTTAGGCACCCTTTAAAATCCATAAGAAGGCACTTTCACAGAAATAAGCATAACTTTTGCATACGAGCTCTATTTTGGATGATTCAAAAAGAATCAGAAAGCTGGTTCCAACCTCTTTTCAGATTTACAAGCCATTTCATTAGATTAATCATCTAAAAATCAGGTTAACACATTCAAATTCCCCCTTTCTTTTTCACACTAATCTAATCAAATCAAACACAATCTCGAATGCACAAGGAATTGAACCAACAATCACACATCTTATTTTGGGTTATAAAACTGAACAAGGAAATTGCACATCTCATTTTGGGTTATAAAACTAGACAAGCAAACCACACATCTCATTTTGGGTTATAAAACTAGACAAGCAAATCGCACATCTCATTTTGGGTTTAAAACTAAACAATCAAACACATTTCAAATTTGGGTTTAAAATTGAAAAATTAAATGAATTCAGTCTTGAATGCATTAAAAAAATTGAACAAGGCAAACAAATCTCCCTTTGGTTCTCATAAAAAGAACAAGATTGCGAGTTCATTTATATTTTAGATCAAAACACATTGCCTAACTTATCAGGAATCAATCGTGTGTCTTGCATCTTTGGTGTATTTGCACAAAATTTTGTAGAGCACAACCTCACTTCATGCACTATCCTCTCCCACTGGATTTTGTGGTCATTGGTGCAAGAGAAAGGTTATTGTGACCATTCAAACTTTTCAAATTTTCTTAGAGGGGACTGTCTAGAAGAAGCACAAGTCCTTCTGGAGAACGACCCCAAACTGGTAAATCCTTTAGCCGATATAAAAATAAGGTGGACCCAAAGGTCTTTCTATATCCTTTCAAGCTTTGGAAGGTTGTGTTTGATGATAGTCTATTTTGGGTGAGCTCCCCAGCATACTGGCATGGTCAAACTAGGCTCTTAAGTGAGTCACATCGTAAAAATCAATTGCGAAGACTCCGTGAAATCACTCGCAACTGATAAACTAGAAACCCACCTATTTCACCTCCATAATCTTGATAATCGGTTGGGAAAGGAAGATAGTAACTTCCCTAAGAAACTTGCACATTTGTGCCACCTTGAGAATTTGGAGTCAGATAATATGACATCATGACTGGAGCCGCATGCTTGGTGATAGTCATATTCTAATTAGCTCTCATGTGTGCCTATGTATGCAAGAAAAGGTTTTCAAGCTAACCAAATCCTTAGGTAGAATTGCTTGTGTGTGGATGCAACATTATAAAACTTTTGAAAAATAGATCTTGAACATACACAATCTAAAAGTTTTGAAGTCCGTTTTCCAAAGAGATCAAACATTTGTATGCTTCTTGCACGGTTGCTTTGCCTCTTAGATGATTGTTTTCTCACAATACCCAAGATCATTACTTGTTCCAAAAAGCATCCAAGGCATACTTTTCGTAGTCACTACCTCATTCTAAACATTATAAAACTAAGCTCATATCTATTTCCTTCAAGCACAAGAAAGTCCAATCCTCCATTTCTCCCCATATCCTAGGCTAGAAGAGTCATCTTTTCCCCCCCCCCTCCTCTTTCTATCTTCTTCAGCATCAGTCCTTCTTCCTAATCTGAGCTTGAGTCTTCCATTCATCTCCCTCCTTTCTCCCTATCCAACTCATCTGCAAAGCATCATGTCACACATCTATTATGATGAGTTTGGTTGCCATATCTCTACCTTGTCTTCATCCTATTCCAGTGATGATGAGAGTCTTGTTGATCATGATGCATATTTTGAAAACCTTAACAATCTCTCCCTAGCATCTTATGTTGATGATGAAGGTCTTGTTGATCATGATGCATACATAGAAAACCTTAGCAAGATTGCTCCAAATACCATACAAATTCTAGCCATTCCTCCACACTACCCCATCATGTCTCCATGCATACCCACCATCACTCCTTATCTTACCTTTGACAAGGGAAATCCATCTTATCCTCCATCCACATCTCCTTCTTATACATTCATGCCTCCATCTTATCCCACAGTCATACCTCCAACTCTATCTTTCCTTAACAACCCTACTAGCTACATACGTAATCCCAATCCACCATCTCATTATCCTTCAACCCATGTTCAAATCCCTAATCCTAGTCCTCCATTTCCTCCAAACCATCACCATGATCCCCATGCTATTGCTAATTTACCATCCACTCTATCCTACCCATCTACCCCATCTTATCCCAATCTACCATCTCTAATTCCTACCTACATTAACACATATTCCATACCCCAATCCATCCCTCCCCTCCTATCACCTAGTCAATCAAGTTCACAGGATATTGCCACACCTACCTATGTGAACTATATCACTGTACCATCTTCCCACCATTCGATACATAAGTCTCCAAGGAGTTTCACAAGGAAGCCAACAGAAAATCCATCTCTTAAGAGTCATGTTATATCACTCCCCCATGGGAAAATAGTAGTGATGAATCCCTTACATCTCCTACACCCAACATTCCTCTTCCATATCCTGTACCTATCATTTCCTTTCCAAATCCCATACTTATTGATCCTCTTCCACCCCTCACACCTGACATTCCTTTTCCATATCCCACACCCATCATTCCTCTTCCATCTCCCATACCTATTATTTCCCTTTCAGATCTCATACTTTTTTATCCTCTTCCATCTCCTATCCCTATTATTTCCCTTCCAGATCTCATACTTTTTTATCCTCTTCCATCTCCTAGCACCATTGAAGTCCCCCCATCTATTGACTCCATAGAATCCCCATCCCCATCTTCTCCTCCTTGCACTATCAACATCCCATCCCATCAACCTCATGCATCCACCCTTCTTCCCTCTATTACAGAATCCCCCATCCCTCCATCCAACCCATTTGAAGAATATCCCATTAATCCATCCAACCCATTTGCAGAATCCATCCATCCATCCAACCCATTTCAAGAATCTCCCATTCATCCATCCCCTCCCTCTGCAGAGTCCATCCACACATCCCCCCATCTTCCCTCTATTCCAATCACAAAATCTCCCATCCTTTTATCTCCTCCATCTGAAGAAACCATCCATATATCCCACATCACACCATCCACACCAATCCAGTCATGTCAAGACCTTGTCCAAAAGCATGTTGAAGTATCCATTGACTTCAATGAAGATTATATCATTCCATTCACTCCATATCAAGATCCTAACATCCCACTCCATCCATTACATGATCCATCCACTCAAACTCCAAATCCATTATCCTATCTAAATGAAGATCCAAGCATCCCCATCCACTCCACTTCCTAATTCATCCAGTCCTTCACATCAAGATCCTATCATTCCATCTCCTCCAACTCTAAATCCATTACCCCATCTGAGTAAAGATCCATGCATCCCATCCCATCCCCTTCATCCTCCTTTATCACCTCCAATTCCAACTATCCCACCGCCATTACTCCATCACTTTGTTCCACTCACATTCATCTGCGGTGGTCCACTTAAAACAAAAGAAATCAGTTACATCTCCACCATTTTCCATCCACTTGATAAGGAACTTACATCTTGTTCCTTCACTGAAAAGTATCCTACCTTGACTCAAATGCTAAAAATATGGAATTATCAAGGTAAAGGTGTCGGCCTACATGAGAAAGGTATTCTAGAGCCCATTCATGTTAAAATACATCCAAAATCTTGTGGTATTTACTATACACCTCGGGATCCTTCATCCAAAACTATTGGTACAACTAAAACAAAGTTCAAGAGTGCTTTCAAACCCTCCATCACATCTTCCTATCATCCCTCAAAAGCATATAACACCCTCCCCCCTCCTCCATCCTTGCAACCCAAGACAACCTACCATATTCCTCCTTCATCCTCTCAATCCATTTTGAGCCCCTATGTCCCAAACTCATCCCACATCTTATCCCACTCCTTCCTTCATCCATCAATCCCATATAAAAAACCCCACCACTTATATTCACAATCAGGAACAACAAAGGCACATACCCATGCACCCCATCCACCATCCTACCTCCACCACTCCATCCATATTTCCTCCATCTCATGCACGTTCTCATATCTCTTCCAATTCTACTCATTGTAATTTGGATGCCAAATCACCAATGCATAAAGCTACAGATCCACAATCTAAAGATTTTCATGTCCACTTCAAATGACATGCTCCAGCAAAAGCAAATCCAATAAAATAATGCACTACATCCCATAGGCCACAAAGGCCCACCAAAGCAAAAGAAAAAACTATGTGGATCCCAAAGAAAAAAGATGACATGCATCTAAAAGAAAAATCCATTCTGGCATCAGTAGTTAATAATCCTCTAGCTGAGCATTCCTCTCCTCCATCTTGAAAATATATTTTGGGTCCTTATGTCCCACAACTTCCTACCATGATTCCTACATCGCATCCACATGTACCATCTGCTTCACATTCACTCTTCCCACATCCCTCGCAACATGTGCCAATGTTGATCTTGATAGCATCTCCCTATCCCACTCCCTTTCCATCATTTTTAACTGAATACTTCCAACTATCATATCCCCTATCCCACATATCTCCCCCCGCATAACTATCTCATACCTAAATTTTCCTAGGTCACTCATCCCACATAAAGTTGTACCAACGCATCGTGATTAACACCAAAAGCAGAAAAAAAAAATCAACAACACCAAAAGAAAAAAAAAAAGGAAAAAAAAAAAGAGGAAAGAAAAGAAAAGAAAAATTAATTCGTCCACTAGTGAAAACTTGGTAAACAAGTGCCTTGGACAAGTACCATGATGAAAACCTGGTAAATAGGCATCATACATAGTTCCTCCATCTAGTTTCTCTTCACACTTGGGGGCAATTCCTTCTGGCCACCATCCATCTACCATCCATATCTTGTCTTGTCATTTTCACTTCCTCCATCCTCCTCTGGCTCTTGATGATAAATATACAAGCCACCATATCTACATACTTTTGGACATCTCTTGACATCCATCTCCCATCTCCCGTCTTTATCCACCTATCCTTTTATCCACTCATCCTTCCTTCCATCTATCCTTCTGCCCTATCTTCCTCCCTTATCCACCCTTCGTCCTATCTTTCATTCAACTCCGTCATCCTCTTGTTATCCTCTCTTCCATCCTATCGTAATCCCTCCTAATGCTTCGTCACATGCATGACCTATCCTAAGTCATGGGGGCATTCTGTTCCTTGGTGACGTAGTCCTTGGAGACCTTCTCATATCCACATGTCCTTTCCCAATCCTCCTCTCATTTCCACAATCCTTCTACTATCCATCCATTCCTCTACTAAAATCCTTCCATCCAACACTTCCCTCTCCGCATTCCCCAACGAATCCTCCATCTTCCAATTCCTCTTTTCATATATCCCATCACTTGTTTCTTGCTTTGTCATTGGTATCTAGCTCTAGGCTATCCTCATACACCCAATTCCACCCATTCCAATCCTAATTCTCCTCATGACCTACCATCACATGGAAATCGTATGCACATCCTTCAGCTATCCAAAGTCAAGTAGTAATCAGCCCATCCAAGCACACCCTTATCCTTACTTCAAGCTTTGATCACAATTCAATCATCATCATTGGGATGCATCCTTCCCAATCCTTGTGTTTTCTTTTCGGATTACATCATTCCCACATCTAGAGCACCCCATTCGCTTTTCCTCTATCTTGGCCTTTTGGCTCAACTGGGGAACCATCATGCATATCAGCCTCATCTCATCCATTTTATCTAAACTTCTCATGTCTTCAGCCTGTATATATCTTGTCTATGCCAGTCTAGTCTTGAGTCTGGTCTCACATGTGCATATCTCGCATCCTTGGTCAGCCTCCTTGTAGAAAGTGATCCAATTCCATTCTAAATCTTGTGCTTCAACATGTTTCTTTTGACAAAATCATGCTTCGACAATTTGATCTCAATACATATTTTTTCCAATCAGATACACAATTGACATCTCCATGGAATTGGGTCTGTCAAGGATGTATCCTTCCTCACATTGACCTAAATCCAATCATCATCATCATCATCTTCATTAGAGTAGGTCCATGTAGGATGTATCCTTCCTCACATCAAACCTAAATCCAATCATCTCCATAGAAATGGGTCCTTGTAGGATGTATCCTTCCTCTGGACTGACCTCAATCCAATCAGCATCCCATATCATTGATCTCTCTGGCAAAAGGCATCTTTTTGTTGAATTTTCGGTCTTGAAATTTGATTTTGGTTCTTGATTATCATTCATGATTCTTTCAGTTGTTCTCCTCCTCAAGATTTCCATGATTCTTTAAATCATGGTACATTGCGAATGGATGCACCTGGGCTATGGAACTTGATTTTTTTGTTTTTTTCTTGTGAGTCAGTCAGATGTGACCCTTGCATGTGTGTAATCCATTTTGGTTCGCATGCTTCACTTTGGAAATGTTGTTTGCTTGTGGGATTTTCCAACATCATTTTGACCATGGTTCTTTCTGGGACTCATGTGTGATGTTGGGGCCACCCCTGCGTGTCTGTTGTGTTAGTCCTCTGCAACACCGATGACAAGGCCTCATGTTCCAAGTAACCTTGTCATGGTCTCTAGCATTGCTATATCAAAATAAGTGCTCAAACTACATAGTAGTATTCCCCCTCAAAATACTCCTCACTCAAGCTTCAAGACAAAAAAAACCCCCCCATCCACTCCCCAGCAAAAGAAATCCTATCAACCTCAGCAACCATCTTATCTTACCAATCAAATCTTCCATCCTAGCAATGATCCTAATCCTTCCTTCCACCACACCTCATCCCTCGTACTTGATGCAAACTTGAAACCCACATCGCCTACCATCACCCTCTTCTTCTTCTTTCCCCTTTCCTTTCACTCTCAGCCGTCTTTTCAAGATGTCGTCAAGGCTTCATTGTTTCTTCCTACCACCCTCTTGAGGGGACATCACCCTAGTCAAATTTTATTCTAATTCTATCATAATCATCATTTTGGGGAAAATTTGTTGCCTACATCACGTCTTCACGTCGCCTATTATTTTAAATGTCTTTGAAATAGTGTTATTCTAACACTATGTCGAAGAGGGGAAAAATATAGACACCTAAATCTGATTAACATAATCTAATCATATTTAGTGCCTTCTAGGATATTATGAACTAAGTAATTAGTCATTACCTAATTAATCTATTTTACCCTACTAGCTTAATTAATTCAATTAATTGGCTATAGTCTGATTAATTATTAAATGACAATCAATGGCCTAATAGTTAATTAAATCCCCTTTCCCCTATTAGATTGAATGAATGTATTTATTCATTTAGTTTAATTCATATTATCCTCTTTTCCTCCAGTTGTTTAAATAGTTAAATTATTCTATTTAAGCACATGGCTCCATAACCTTAACCCCTAACCTAACCAATCCCAAACATCTAACCCTAGGTTCAAACCCATCTCAACCCCTTCACACATGCTAATCCTTCTTCATTAGGTAATTAACCATAATCAGCTAATTAAGCCCTCCACTCATTCTCTCTCCTCCCATCACCATCTCCCTAATCACCTATCTTAAACCCTAACCCTAATCCTAATCTCTCCCTAAGCTTGTCACATTCCTAATCCTTGGATTAGGAATTCAACCCTTTCCCAAAGTCAAACTTCTCAAGCCATTTCTTATCCCCTCACCCATGCCTCATTAAGACCCTCATAATTGTCTCATTAATGCTCTTACAGCCCTCATTACTCACCCTATCTCTAAGAGTCTTCTCTTATCCCTTTGCACATGGACCAAAATGGTCACATTTTCTCCCCTCACATCCTCTCTCCTCGTGACACTTGTCACAATGAAAGGCACTTAAAGAAGCACAATCCTTGTGCTCTCTTCTAGGTGCATCTGAGCCCCTCTTCAGGTTTGCAACCTGACCACTCATTTTGAGTCCATTTTCCTATAAATATAACCTTTTTCCCTTTACAAAGATATCCACCTTTCATACAATGCTATAATGCAGTTTTGTATCCACACTTTGAAGCAATAAGCCCCATCTTGAAGCTTGAAGCACATCAAATCTTGAGCACACATCCATAATCATGGACACATCAAAAGATCAAAAGGGAGCTTGGATTTTATTTTAGGGAGGTTTGCACTCCTTAATCTGCTATGGTTTTTAAGTTTTCCTTTTTAGTCCAATCATGTATGTAGTTTTGATTTTTAGTTATTGAATGCTTTAATGTTATTATTGTATTCCTTTTATAACTGATTTTCACCTCACACAGTATGTTAGAAGGAACAAAAATGAATGGTTTATTGATAGTAGTTGTTCAAATCATATGACTGGTGAGAAAAGTAAATTTGTAACACTTGAAAAATATGATGTATGTCCAATTAGATTTGGTTGTAATGGGGCATCATATATTGTTGGTAGAGGTTCAATAACTTTTGATGGAAAGCATAACACTGACAATGTTTATTATGTGAAGGGTTTGTGTCACAGTCTTTTGAGTGTTGGAAAAATGTGTAAAAATGGCTATGATGTTGTGTTCAAGAATGAAGGATGTGAAATTCAGAAAAGATCAAAAGTTGTAATTGCAGTTAGCATGAGGACAGGAAGGAACATGTACCAACTTGAAGGAGCTACATAAGGATGATTACTCTCTATGACTGATGAGAATTGGCTATGGAACTGGAGGATGTGTCACATAAATTTTGATAATTTGGTGAGAATCAATACATCTCCTTTAGTGAGAGATTTACCTAGAATGTGCAAACCAGACAATGTTATCTATAAAGGATATCAAAAAGGAAAGCAGAGAAGAGAGTCATTCAAAGATAAAGATCATTCAACTACTATCTTATTGTATCTAGTGCATACTGAATCTTGTGGCCCAACCAAAACAAGAATTTTACAAGGTGAGAGGTACTTCATACTCTTTATTGATGATTATTCAATATTGACTTGGGTTTCATTTCTAAGAGAAAAGTCGGAAGCATTTGAAAAGTTTGCTATTTTCAAAGCTAGAGGTTAGAATGAATGTGGTAGAAAAATCAAATGTTTAAGATCTTATAAAGGAGGAGAATTTACATCTGATAAGTTTGAGACTTATTGTGAGAAACATAGAATCGAGAGACATTTTTCAGCAACTAAAACACCACAACAAAATGGTGTAGTGGAAATAATGAATCGGACAATATAGGAATCAACAAGGACAATGATAAAGGAAGAAAGTTTATTGGAGAGAAATAGTACACATAGTTGTGTACACCCTTAATAGAGTACTCTATCAGAAGAAGTATGGAAAAAAATCAAATGAGCTATGGTATGGAAGAGAACCTACAGTAAAGTATTTCAATATTTTTGGAAGAAGATGCTATATTTGAAAGGATGAGGACAATTTTTGAAAATTTGATAGCAAAGTAGATGAAGGTATATTTTTGGGATACTCTGCAAATAGAAAAGTGTACTGATGTTACAAAAAAAAGGCTGAATAAGATTGTTGAAAGTGTGAATGTGAAGGTTGATGAATATTTTTAGAAGACTCCTGAGAAGCACATTGAATATGAGACTAATACAGAGGATAGAGGAAAGGAAGACAAGAAAGATGAGGAAGAGACAAGAAAAGAACCAAAATCTACAACTAAGAAACCAAGGTATATACAAAGAAATCACTTTGATAATTAAATTATTGGTGATAAGAATAGAGGAGTTGTTACTAGAAGTAGAGAAACACAAGAGAAAGTTTTTTTATGTTTACTTTCAGAAATTGAATCTAAATATGTAGAAAAAGTATGTAATGATCAGAATTGGGTAAAACAAATGAAGGAAGAACTTGATCATATTGAAAAGAATCAAACTTGGAAACTTGTTCCTAGACCGGCTGATAAGAATGTGATTGGTACAAAGTAGGTTTACCAAAACATGATGGATGAAATTGGTAAAGTGATAAGGAACAAGGAAAGGTTAGTATGAAAAGGTTATACTCAGATTGAGGGAATTGATTTTGATGAGACTTATACCCTTGTTCCCCAGATGGAGGTAATCTATATATTCTTGGCATTTACAACTTATAAGGATTTAAAAGTTTATCAGATGGATGTGAAGTCTACATTTCTGAATGGAGAACTGAAAGAAGTTTATATTGAAAAACCAAAAGGATTCGGAATAGAAGAGAACTCAAATGTAGTATGTATATTGAAGAAGGAATTGTATGGACTAAAGCAGGCACCGAGATCCTGGTATGGTAGATTGGATAGATATTTGATTAAACAAGGATTTTAGAAAGGTTCTGCAGCCTAGTACTAGATTTATTCATATCATATTTTAATTTTTGTGCTTTATGTTGATGACATTATATTTGGAGGAAAAGATTACTTGTGCAGGAAATTTTAAAAGGAAATAAAGAAGGAATTTGAGATGTCCATGATTGGTGAGTTAAATTTCTTTCTTGGATTGCAGGAAAATCAGAACAGGAAAGGCATTTTTATTTCAAGTCCAAGTATGTCATGGAATTGTTGAAGAAGTTTGGTTCAAGGAGAATTCTAAATTGGTATGTAACCCTATTGTTACTAGTTGTAAGTTGACTAAGGAAGATGATTCACTGAAAGAATATGCAAGTAAGTATAGATTAATGATTGGAGGATTACTATATTTGATTGCTACTACACCAAATATCATGTATGTAGTATGTTTGGCAACTAGATTTCAGAAAGAATTGAAAGAATCACATGTTATGGAAGTAAAGAGGATTTTCAGATATTGGAAGAGAATAGAATAATTTGGATTATGGTATCCAAAAATATTATATTTCACGCTGACAGCTTATACTGATGCATATTGGGTAGGTTTTCTGGATAATTAGAGAAGTAATAGTGGTGGAGCTTACTTTCTTGGCTCCCAGTTGGTTGCTTGGTCAAGCAAGAAGAAGGATTTTGCAACATTATCAACCGCTGAATAAGAATGCATTGCATCATCCTCATGTTGTACTCAGGTATTATGGATTAAATAGACCTTGAAGGATATTGGTATAATTTTTGATGTTCAAACCAATTTCAATAATGTGTGACAATACCAATGCTATAAACATTTCAAAAAATCCAGTACAGCATTCTAGAAAAAAAAATATATCTATTAGGTATCATTTATTGAAAGATGAGGTCTTGAAGAAGGAAGTGAAGCTTGAGTATGTGCCTACAAAGGAGAAGATAGAAGGCATATTTATAAAACCTTTTTGCAAGGATACTTTTGAGTATCTCAGGGGAAGTTAGGTATTTTGCCCCTTCCAAATGTTCACTAGATGCACATGTGTGTGCATTGGTCTAGTGAATTGCATGATTATTCTTTTATGAATCAATGCTTGGGGTTTTCCTCTTAGGGGGAGAAGAGTGAGCTAGTAAGGAGGATTTTGGACCTTTTTCATTGTTTTCAAAAGGGGAGAAGAACAGTTGGAGTACTCTAATGCTGATACCATTTGAGAGGTAGTTGGTTGCTTTGTTATTGATGAATATTTCCATCAATCAAAAAGAGGGAGATTGTTAGAATGTGAAGTTGATGCTATTCATGATTTCATTAATGGTTGTCATTGATGTCAACATATCTATAATTTGGTTGATATGTTATTTTGGTTGATGTGTACCAATAAATTTGGTATATTGCTAGAAGTGTTCATTGAAAGATGTGATTTACATGTTTCTACTTATTTGTGTCATTGATGTTCCCTTTCATTGTACAACATATGGTGAATAATTTGGTTTGGATCAGTCCTATCTTAGACATGATTTTTGTGATTCATTCAATGCAATTGTAGCATATAGATCCTATCTAGTTGTACCAAAGATCTCAGAGATTGTATAACATGCTAAGGGTTGTATTGAGCAAAGTGGTCCACATTTTATTGCTTACCACCATGGTAATTTTTTGGTGTGCCCTATTTCAAATTGGTTTAGGTCAAGTTGGCTGTTAGCATCAAGAAGTATAAAGGAAGCAATATTCCCAGTTGCTCATGTGGTTTCTTGTATGTGAGTTATATGTGAAATGAATTTTAATCTGATAAGGAAATATCTGTGTTGATGTATGTGCGAGTTGATACAATTAGTGGTAGATGGTTATATCATTTATGTATTGCAGAGTATCAGTGATAGTGATTTCAGTGACCTGGATTCTTTCTTTCTTTTCCTATATTATAGCAGTGAGCTTACTTGTAATTTGTAGTGAGCCTTTCATATTTTAGGGTAGTTAGCCCAACCGGTAGTGAGCCAACCCATAGTGATAAAATTGGCAGTGATCCCTCGTAAAAATCACCTTAACCAGTGTTTCATTTCATGAGAATTAGCTTCTACATAGTTTTTTCTAGTTTGGGTTTCCACATAAATTATGGTGTTCTTTGTGTTGGTGTTTTTGTTATTTCATGTTTACATTTGTTATGATTGGTTGATGTGGTTACCGGTAGAATGAAAGTTAATATTGATATAACTATGATTATCATTTTCATGGTTAGTGAGTTTACCGACACAGTAAAAGTTCTTGAAATTATTTATGAAAAAATGATTCACCCCACCCCCGCATCCCCTCTCAATTATTTGGCATGTTCAACATGCTATCCATGGAGGTGGAGATTGCCAAAAAAGTGTGTTGACCCACAAAACCACCTTCTCCTCCTTTTGTAGTTTGAAGAATAGGCCTTAATAAAAAAATTAAGATAGAAGCACCCGGGACTAAAAAATAGTATCTTTCAAGAAATTTCATTAGAAAAGGTCTAAAGAATGAAAAAAAGCACCCGTGTCCTCAAGACAATGGCACCTAGTGTTTTTAACCTTGGGACTACAGAACCTGGAACCTGTGTCTTCAAAACTATGGTTCCTAGCACCGGCATTCTCCCTGTTTGTGCTAGAATTTGGCAGAAATACAATTCATAAGCTTTGGACATCGGATATGTTCTACGTAATTAGCTGGGTACCTAAGAGGACTAGATTACCTACCAATAGTTTCTATACATTTTGGGTTCAACTTTCAATCACAATTGCATTTCTTTATCAATGTTCCTAGTTTATACTTTCTTGTAGCTTACTATTATCTACCTATTAGCTTTTATCAGTTATATCTTTATTCATACATACTTCATGAGCTAGTTATTTGACATTTAATTCAAACAAGAAATATTTCAATCAATAAAGGAATAGAACCCGAGGGATTGCCTAACTCTCTTTGAGGAAGAATAAGTGAAGCATAACCCCCTTTGCGGTTTGTATTCAATTTTTTAGTGAAAGATCATTTGGTCCTAGAGGACCGGATTGATAGTTAGAGTATTCCATCTCTCTTTCACCATCAAACACAACCTTAACATAAGTTTGTAATATTCTTTAAGTTCCAAATCAAAAAGTAACTAAATCCTGAACCTCTTAAATCTCACAAATATCAATAGTTTTTTACATCTAAAATACTAAGCCTTATAACTTGTGGTGTAAGATGTCTATTGGTGTTTCTCTAGTGGTGGACCTTTCCCAGGTTTTAGAATCCAATCAAGGCCTTTAGCTGGTTTCTTTTGGTGAATCTTTTCTCACCTCTTCACCCCCTTTGGTTCTTCACAAACCCCCTACCTCTATTCCCCCTCATTTAACTTCCCCCCCTTTCTGTAAGTAACTTATGTTGGTACCACAATCCCTCCCCTCCCCTTCATCCTACTCTACCCCCTCCTCCTCCTCTTCTTTTAATGAGTAAGTACTCCCCTCTGGCTCCCTATTTGAAGGTTTGTAAATCAACAAATGTAGGGATCTCCATCAAAACTGGTCGTAGATTGGCTAAGGATATTTGTGATGCTAGTGTAGCAAGGGATGTGGTGAATGGTAGACAACACTGTAGAGCATTATTTTGCTTGTAATTTTTTTTAAAAAAATTATTGTTCTTTCTTGGAATATCAGAGGGCTCAATAGATCTCATAAATATATTTTAGTTAAAAATCTAATTAAAGATCTTCATCCTAATATCCTTCTCATTCAAGAGAATAAAATGAAAGAAGAGGCTTTGTATAAAATTATCAAATATATCTAGTTTTTTTCTAACTCTTATGCTATAGGGGTGGAAGGGGCCTTTGGTGGGTTGGTTTTTCTTTGGAGACCTAATAATTTAATGGGTACCCTACATTCTCTTTCTAACAATTCTCTACACGTCTCCTTCACAAATGTTCACTCCTCAATCAAATGGATGATGTCTATTTATTATGCTCCAAACAGTGTGACTTCAAGAAGATCCTTCTGGGATATATCCTTTTAGACCATACTTCTTTCATTGATGTCAAATGGGTGATCATGGGGGAATTCATCTCTCTCCTTATTCCTTCTAAAAAAGGTTCTTTTTTCCACATGCTCTCCATGTGGGTTAAAATACTTGATGTCATTAAAAGAAGGTTTCTTTGGTCAGGGATGGAAGAAAAAAAAAAGATTATCACTGGTCGATTGGGGGATTGTCCATTCTCCTAAAGAGAATAGAGGTATAAATGTGAGAAATTATAGCCTCCTAAATCTGGTAATTTTATCTAAAATAAGTTGGAATCTCATCAATGGTTCTACGGAATTGTACAGCATATTGTGTTCTAAATATCTCCAAAATATGGGAGGTATAAAATTTTTGAAAAACCTATTGTCTCGTAGCTCTAAAATCTAGAACAATCTGATCAAAACTATTCCAACCCTTAGACAAGGTTATATTTGGAAATTTTGCAATGGACAAAATGTCAGTTTTTGGAGAGACCCGTGGATCTCCAGTACTCCTTTAGAATTCCATCCACTATTTTCAGCAATTGAAAGGGAGATTTCTTTAAGGCTAGGCTCTCGAGTATGCAACTATTGGGATCTATCCTCTAATCCCCTTACTTGGAAAATAAACCCTATATGGTTTGAGGGACCTCTCGAGATGGTGGTATTTCAATTAATTTAACTTATTAAGCATTTGAGATTCTATATATCATACCATCATGATAAACACATTTGGAGTTACTCTATAGATGGGATTTACTCCATTAAATATGGTTATAAATTACTTTCTCCTCAATGGCCCTAGGGGTTCAGCTGGTCTAAATTGTGGAACTCTAAATTGATTCCTAAAATTTGATTCTTCCGGTGAACGATTTGCCATTGGAAATCCTCACTTTGGATAAAATTCAGATAAAACGAATCCATCTAGTCAACAAATATATTCTTTATGTGAAAAGAAACTGAAATCTATTGCTCACCTTATGTTTACATGTCAATATTTTTGGCAACTCAAGCAGAAAATTATGTCTATGTTTGCTAGATAGTGGATATGATCTAAGGATCCTCAAATTATCTACTCCAATTGATCTCCCCCAATAGTCATCCTTTCACTTAAGATTTGTGGTGACATTCTCTTCTTTATACAAGCTGGGCCTTATGGAAAGAACGTAACAATCACATTTTTAGAGAAAAGTATACTAATTGGGAGGGAATTTTCTTTGCTACTATTAGTAACATCAAGGAAAATATGATAAACATTATTCAAATTAAATATAAGTCCACCCTTCCTCTTTAGATTGCAAAATTATGTGGAACTAGGGTCTTTCCTCTTTCCTTGAAGGCTACAAATCCACTCCCTTGGGATTTAGAAGTAATATTAAATGGTCCCCCCTATCCTGGACGGGTTAAACTCAATGTAGATGGTTCTTCTATTGGGAACCCAAGTCAGGCGAGTGGGGGTGATCTAATTAGAGACTAGTATGGAAAATTCCTTTTAGCCTATATAATTGCCTTGGGGAACTACAAAATGCCCATGTGGCAGAGGTGGCATTAGCTTTTCATGGTATTGAGTTGGCAATTAACTATGGTCACAAAAAAATTATCATTGAGAGTAATTCCCTCAACGGCATCATGATACTAATAGGAAAATTTAATGCAGGATGGGAAATAAAAGATTTAATTACCAAATACAAACGTTTAGTGGCCATGTTCAATAATGTCAAATGTCAGCACACTTACCATGAAGATAATGGGGCCCTTGATATGTTGGTAACCATGGGTCATTTTATGAACTCAATTCATACATAGTTCAAAGCTCAATAATTACCTCAAGAGATACATGAGGAGGTCAAACAGGATATTGCTACACTTGGAAAAGGACACAGAAAAAACTCAAGGTATTTATTATGATGAAAGGCAATTGTTATCAGATGTTTATGAGATTTATTGAGATTATCCCTTTGTTTTTACTCATAATCATTTTTAGAATTTTCATATCGTCTACTCATGGTGGCTTCACTTAGTGGACCTTAATCATAGCACGTGCATTCATAGCATACTAAAGAATCCCCTATTTTCAAAAAATATTGCCTCATACTCTTTTTTTGTCACCCCTCTCCAATACCCTCTTAGTATCCCCCCACCCATTTCCCTATATAAACCCCCACCCCCAACCCAAGAAAAAACCCCTCTGCCTATTTAGGCAATATAGGCCCCCTTTTTTCCCATTTTAAACCCCACAATATGAATGCATGTGATAGTGTATTGTCTCTTCATTGAAGACCCCGTGTGTCTATTGCCTTCTCTTTCAAGAATATCTGCATAGAAGCCATGGAAGGAGACCTTATGCATACATATCCTAATAATTATGATAAATTCAAACAAAACAAGACCCTTTGGCCTATTCTGCAAGCTGGTCATGTGGATAATTACATTGAAGGTATGAAGGGCTTCGAACTTGAACTTTCTAAGAAATTTGAAAATTCCTAGAAGTAAGGAAAGGTGAATATTGGGAGCATTTCCTTTGTGGTTTTGGTGGAATCAATTGTGGCCACTGCTGGGTTGATTGTGGAAGGAAATATAATTCCTAGAAATTATAATTCTTATTAAAAATAGGATCTTAAGAAATTCCTCGGGTTGAGTGAGAAAATTTTGTGTCTACAGAATGGTTTCAATCGAGAAGAGCTCCCTGGTGAGTGGAAAGATGTGGCTCTCATGTTGATCAAGTTTATCACTCTAGAAGGTAGGTTTAAATGCTTTTTCTCTCATCTATGCTCAATCACTTTTGACATAATATAAAGCTCTACTTTCCTTTTTGGATTTTATCTTCCATGTCTTAGTATGTAATGAAATCTAAAAATAATAGCCCCCCCCTTTATATCAAGGTCTAATCCTCCACCTGTATAACTTCCATCTGGCTTTGACCCCTAAGTTAGGCCCTAATAATCCCCCTTTAATTATTAAATTAAGTAACCAGGTGGATAATTTGAAGGCTTCCCCTTCTGTAACGATCTCTCCTCCCCCTAGATCAACTAGGGTTAACCACTTGAGAAAAGCCAAGTTGAAAGCTTAAGGCAAGTAAAAAGAGATAGAGGAAACTGTCTTTGTCTCAGAGGATTCTTCTTCTTCCTGGACTATTGGGTCAGAGTGGACCCCAGAGAATACCCATGTTAAACACCTCAGTCAGTCTCCTAATCCCCCTTCCCCTATTTCTACTCCCCAGACCTATAAAGCTGACCTAGAGGTCCCACAAAATCTTTCTCCTCCCTACTCTCATGACCCCACTTTTGTTGATGAGCTTCTAGATTATCTACATATTGCGGATAAAGTTGACAAGTTATGCATTATCTACAACCACCATAATGCTATAATCAAGTGGCTAATTTCTCAGCGACACATGACAAGAAATAAAATTAATAGGTTAGAAGATATTATAGAGGTAGAGGCGAAAGTCGGGGATTGGTCCCATACTAATGAGGATAATAATGTTTAGGAGTTTGTTGATGAGCTGGCCCAAAAGTTGGATAACTAGGAAATCATTGAAGAAAAGGTTCATGAACTAAAGGCTATGTTTCCCTCTGATGAAGAGAAACGGGAGATGCTTCGAACTCTGGCTAATGTCAAAGCCAACCAGAATCATGTTAACAAAAAGATGGCGGACATGGTCAGTTTTAGTAAGCCAATGATGGACAAAATGACTTCTTCCCTCAACACTCTCTAGGAGGAATTAGAATATAGGAATGCTAAAAGAAGGAAGAGTGAGGAGAATATGCAAGTTTTTATTCAACCAGTGAAAGAGGGCCCTTCTATAGACTCGATTTTGTGTCAGCTCAGAAAGACTTCTTTTTCGGATAACCTCAAAGAGCTTAATCAGGATTGGAAGGAGATTAATCTCCCATCTGTCTAGTCTTGTGTTTGTTTGTACTGGTCTCTGGTTCTCTTTTTTTTGTTGGTTTGTCTGCTATTTTGTTTTGTGGTTTTGTTGGTTGAATTCACTTCTAGTGAATTCCTTACGAACTGCCTAAGGGCATGATGTTGTTTTTGTTGTGATGGATCTGGGCCCTTTCTTGATTGAATTAATCAAAACGTGTGGCGTAAGAAAAAGTGAACCTTAACATAAATTTGTAATTTCTTCTAGATATATAAAAATGCTTTATACGTAATTGTAATAAATAGAAACAATACTTTGAAGAAAAATTAAATAAAATAGAACAAATTGTACTGCCCAGGCTTTAAAAAGACATATACACCCAACTAAAATAGAACAAAATTTACTACACAAAATATGTAAAGTTTAAAGTTTAGAAATATATATATACCCCCAAATAAACCTGTAGATATTTAATGGAAAAAAAAAATCTAAAATCTTCTTATTATTTTCAATCATTTTTACTAACTAAAAAATTATTGTTTCATTTGAGATCTTTTTCTTAAAATGAAAAGGAAATAAACAAAACAGAAGCATGGTACAGCAAATTAGTTTTCCAAAGTTACAAGAAATTCAAGACAAAGAAATGGTGCTGAAGGATTGCATCAGTCTCTACCGTAGACAAGGGCAAATAAAGTAATACTTCTACTGTATATTTTTGTATACTTTTCTAGTTGCATGGATATTATCTTCTCCCCGCAACTAATGTAAGACACAGCAAATATGAACTAGAGTTTTCTTCCATATCGGCACCTTCCATATATTTTTTCATAGAAAAGACGATAGAAAGATAGCCTCAAGAAGAGAACGATCTACGTTCTTCTGCATTTCCTATAGAGTTTGGATACATTCAGAATTCTCCTAAAAACCCTAACTGCGACCAAAAGATACTGAAAAATTTTAGAGGTGGCCTCAATAGATTCCAGCAATATAAATCAAACATGGTTAATGTAGATACAACAATATAATCAAAAAGCCACTGAAGAATGAGAATAGTAAGGATAAAAGTGGGATTCTTGCAAATTAGTAAAAGGAGTAATGTTATCAGAGGTTATAACTCTTTGACAGGAGGGGCAGACGCTTATATTTGTTGAAGGCAGTTGCATTTTTACGTACTGTGGAGATGCACATTTTAGAGATCTCAGTTCTGTTAACTCTTTCTGCAGCCTTCTGTTCTCCTCGGTTAACGACTCATAACACTTCTTTAAGTATTGGCAATCCACTTCAGTTTGCTTAAGCTTGGTCCTGCAAAGTTGGTGAAATAAATTCAGTTTTTTGCAATTTGGTCATAATGGCATGATATCAAATCAATTAAATTATGTATAGATTTCGAATTTTGATTGTGTATGTGTTTTTTGCATCAACGTTTCTGATCACACTCTGTGATCCATCATCTGGATGTAAGACCATGTAGGATATGTAAAATGTTATCAGATGATTGTTATGCAAGAGCGTGTAGGATATGTAAAATGTTATTAGATCATCGGATCTGATAATATTTTACATATCCTAGACGCTCTTACATCCTGATGATGTATCACGGAGTGTGATCTGAAACATTGATATAAAAAACACATACACAATCAAAACCAGAGATCTATGCATAATTTCTTCAAATAAATTGTAAAAATCTGATTAATTTAATCAAATCAACTGCTAGCTTTCAAAGTAAAGACATGGATGGAAGGACTGGTACCTTGCCCTCCTATTTTGGAACCAAACTTCAACTTGTCGAGGACAAAGATTTAGCTGCTTGGCCAAGGTTTGCTTTTGCTTCTGCAAATTAAGAAAACAATCAGGTATTCACAAGAACATAAGAGAACTCTACTTCGACAGCATGAAACCAGAGAAGTTTTTCATAAATGGCTTTTGCTTTACATGGAATCCATTCTATCTCATTCTCTAAAGGTTTGATTTGATGGTCGTGTGATCATATTTGGTGAAATAGAATCAAAAATTGTGGGAAGCCTGTACTATATGAAAGGTCAGATTTTAAAGTGGGTCGTCAAAAGTAATATAGTTATATAATTAAATGTTTATTTATTTTATAATATATTTTAAAATAAGATAGGTCTTTATATTTGAAGAACAATTCTAAATAGACAATTTTAAAAAATAATTATAAAGAAGTGTAAGTATCAAATTTAAGAATATTTATAATATTGGATGTTCAAATCTCATTAAAATCTATTGAAATGGAATAAATTTAATTTAAAACAAATAGATACAAGGTTATTAAAGTGAAATGAGAAGATTAAAAACATTGTACTTGTTACTTAAACATGGGTATGCAATTAAAATAAAAACTAAACCAAAGTAAGTTTTTAATTAGGATGGTACCTTTGAGTAAGTCCTTATAATGAGTATAGTATTCTTGTGTAAAATTTTATGAGCAATTATTTAATAATAATAATGACTTTTTAAGTGGAAAGCCTTACAATCAAGACTCCACCTCAAAATATTAAAAAAAGTCATATCCTAGAATAAAGTAACATGTATAATTATTAAAAACTTAGTCGCGATATAAAGTAAAACCTCATAATTAGGATGACACATTAGGTTAAATCCTCGTAATTAGATTCATATGCTAGATAACATTTGTACAAACAAGATCAATCAAGAGGACGCCTACAAGAAAATCCACACATTGTCAATCATAACATTTACAACATTTCCCACACCTTCGTATAAAATATCATACAAAATACTTTGAAACCCTAGACTAGAACTTAACAATTAAGATGGCAATCGAGAACAATGGTTCACAAAAAGTTTTTTTAAATAACTTGTATCATCTTAGAGTAAATCTTCATGCGTAGATGTAAAAAAATATTGAAAGTCTTAAATGCAACTATTTAAAAAGTCATAAAAAAATTTTACAATCAATAAGTTTATAGATAATGGTGTCTTAAACTAAATTTTCATCTATAATTGTTCACAAACTACCTATTTAAAGAATCTCTAGTAGAGCCTTACAAACCAAGATGTCTAAAATGCTTGGGGTACCCTATAGAAAAATTTTGTACACAATTTCGCAAATTTTTTGTCCCACATATACATTATCACTATGCAAACATGTGACCTTTCTTTTGTCGGTTAACGACCTTATTGACTTGTTATATATTTTTGTGTATATACAATCAATCTTTTATTGATTGGAGTTTAACCAAAATTTGTCTTATAAATTATTTAGACAAATCGTTTGATTCATTTTCTTATAGACTGGTCTCACTATTGAATCTCAATAAAAGAAATTGCTTAGCGAACACAACATACCGACTATTTATATCAACTAACTTCATACACAACTATATATAACTTGCATCTTAATATAAAGACTCAAGCATAACTATTTTAAAATCTAATGTGCACCCTTAAAATATTTCTTCATCCATAATTATTCAAAATTCATAGCTTAGAAAAAAAATTCATAAACTTGTCAAAAACTAATCACAATAACTCAAATTCTTGATTTGCAATTTTCATATAAAAATATAATAATCAAAAGTTAAATTTGATGGTTGTATTTAAACATTTTTACTATATTTAAAACCTCCTACTTTAAAGTAAAGCTTCATAAATAACTACTTTAATACCTAATATAATGCATGCTGGACTATTTAAAGTAAAACTAGTGTTGCATCATGAAGTACTATTAAAAAATAAATCTTAGAATAAAGCTTCATACTTATTTGAAAAACTGATCACAATAACTCATAACCTTAACATGTAACTTGCAAATAAAAATCATACTAATCAAAACTTAAATTTAATGATTATATATAAACATTTTTACTATATTTTTTTTAGTAAATATAATATATAAAAGAACTTTAGAATCAAACACATAAGATAACTTAAAATAAATAACCTTAAGATTATAATTCACACACAATCTACAATACAACCTTTTTTAAATAAAATACGTGAAGCAACTTTCAATAGATAACCCTATCTACAATATAACCTTTTTTAAATAAAATATGTGAAGCAACTTTCAATAGATAACCCTAGCAAAAACACTTTTTCTTGATAGGCATGGTCGACCATGTTAAAATTCATCTGAAGCACTATTTAAGATCTTCCCTAGAGCAATTAGGTCGCCTGAATCCAGTTGCCAAAATGGGTAACACATCAAACATAAAGATTTAAGTTCTTCCCTAGAGCAATTAGGTCGCCTGAATCCAGTTGCCATAATGGGTAACACATCAAACATAAAGCTTCATCAAATACTGAAAAACCTGGAGCATAATTCACACTTACTGGATTAAGAGCGTTGTGTACTTTGAAAGTTTCTTCTAAAACAGCAGATTGTTGTTTTGACAGCCTGAGCTTCTTCCTTGTACCACCACCCTCCTCATCTTCATCACTAACCCTACAATAAGCCTTATCTCCCTCAAAATCCTCTGTAACACTCTCTCGCTCTCTTTTTATGCCTACACCATGGCTGCTTTCCTGGTTGATGAAATTGGAATCCACATGGAAAGACAATATGATGTTCTTATGGAATGAAACCATATTATCATTGTGGGCATCACCATGTTGCTTAGAAAAGCAAGAAGCAGGACCGAAGTTACTCACATCAATGATATTTTGCCTTGCCATGGGCAAAGCTTCATCTGAAATCACAACCCACATAGTAGAATATCATAAATCAAAACCATAATCAAAATCAATATAATTTTAGACAAAGATTACTTAATTTCTACAATCTTTAGAAGATAATTCAAAGAATGGAAACAAACTATGGATCAGTTTACCTGCTGAATTCTTCCCACATAGAGTTGAAGGGCGAATTCTCATTCCTAGGCCCAACTCTGTATCACATTCCTCATCACCCACACCCATTTTATGCTGTTCTAAGCTCCACTTTTATAACATGCAGCTGAGAAAAAAGAGAAAAAAATCTCTGCAACTCGAAACAAAAACTGGGTCACGGATTTCTACCGTGCTAGTTTTGGAGGGAAGTGAAAAGGGGGAAGTGGGGACTATCGAGCGTTGGTTAGACGACAAGTAATAATGACGATGAAAACCATGGAAGAGAAATCGGCAAGGTGCAGGGCCATAAAAGGAAAGAAGAGAAATGTTAAAGAAACATATTTTATGCAGTGTCTGCACATGGGTGAGATCCAATTTGGAATCCATTAGCCGTGCAAACTAAATGTTCAATAGAGAATATATCTGATTTAACTTATTATCTACTTAGCTCAATTTTGTGGCCAATCGCCCAGGTGGGCATGTTATCCTGCCGTCTCCATGGGTGACAAGAGACAAGACAATACTCATAATCATTGCTTATCATTCTCTTCCTTTACTCACTCACTTCTCCTCCGCCCTTCACTGTTCACCACTGTTGATTCCTTTCGTTTGTTTCGTCTGTGGGGAATAGTTAGGGTTTAGATAAGAAAGATGTGGCCCTGCAGGCTGTGGGGACGAAGTTCTTCGTTAGGATGAAGCCCACGTGGGCTCTAATGTGGCCTGGAATGGCCAAATATCGGTTATTGTATTATGTGATTCGCCCACATGATCGTTTGGATAGAAACCCTAGGCTTGAGGGAACCTAGAGCCAGGTGGGAAAGGTCTACATGGAGAACGTGATAGCCATTACCTAGCATATCTCAAATCCCAAGAGTGTGGGGTGTGGGATTCGAATGATAGATCTTTGCTTTGTGAATACATGATCCTTAGGTTAGATTGTTGAATTTTGGTTGTCATTTTATGTAGTTCAAATCATGGTTTAGATTGTGAGTTCAATAATTTTCGATTTATTAGTGATGTGAACAAGGGTAATAATGTGAACAGGGGTTGATGTGAATATGGGTGATGATTGTGGGTTTGATTTTCGATTTGACAATGATGAGAATAAGGGACCATTTTGTACCATCTTAGAGTTTGAGAGGGCTTGCCTTGTAAGCAACAACACTTCAAGTTGTTAGGCTAAACTCATAATTAAATGAAAAGAACATTTTCGTAAAACCTAAGCGAATCCAATAAGATGCATAAACAAAAACATAAATTAAGTTAGATTAATAATCAATGGTAATTAAATATTGACTTAATTTGTTTAGCCTAATCCAGTAAGATCATGGGATTGATTCTTGATTTGACAATGATGTGAATAAGGGTCCATTTTGTACCGTCTTAGAGGTTAAAAGGGGGCTCGCGTTTTAAAAAGTAATGCTTTGATTTGTTGGGCTAAACTCTCAATCAAAATGAATGAACATTTCCCTAAAATAAACCTAAGTAAATCCAATAAGGTGCATAAACAAAAGCATAAATTAAGTTAGATTAAAGATCAATGATAATTAAATATTAAGTTAATTTATTTAGCCTATTCCAATAAGATGGATAATCAAAAGCATATATTAAGTCAAATTAATAATTCATAGTAGTTAAATATTCAATCTATTAGTTTAGTCCAATCCAATAAGATCATGGGTATGATTCTCGATTTGATAGTAATGTGAATAAGAGTCCATTTTGTACCATCTTCAACATTGAGAGGGAGCTCACCGTGTAAAAAGAAATTCTTTGATTTGTTGGAATAAACTCTCAATTAAAAAGGAAGAACATTTCCCAAAATTAAATAAGGTCTAGATGGAGAACGTGATAGCCATTAACTAGCATATCTCAAATCCCAAGAGTGTGTGGTAAGGAATTAGAATGATAGGTCTTTGCTTTGGGAATACATGATCCTTAGGTTAGATTGTTGAAGTTTTGGTTGTCATTTTAGGTAGTTCAAATCATGGTTTAGATTGTGAGTTCAATTTTTTATTTGTTAAAGATGTGAACAGGGGTGTTGATTGTGGGTTTGATTCTCGATTTGACAATGATGTGAATAAGGGTCCATTTTGTACCATCTTAGAGTGTGAGAGGGCTCGCCTTGTAAAAATCAATGCTTCAAGTTGTTACGCTAAACTCTCAATTAAATGGAAAGAATATTTTCCTAAAACCTAAGCGAATCCAATAAGATGCATAAACAAAAGCATAAATTAAGTTATATTCATAATCAATGGTAATTAAATATTGACTTAATTTGTTTAGCCTAATCCAATAAGATCATGGGTTTGATTCTCGATTTGACAATGATGTGAATAAGGGTCCATTGTGTACCATCTTAGAGGTTACGAGGGGGCTCACCTTTTAAAAAGCATTGCTTTGATTTGTTGGGCTAAACTCTCAATTAAAATGAATGAACATTTCCCTAAAATAAACCTAAGTAAATCCAATAAGGTGCATAAACAAAAGCATAAATTAAGTTAGATTAATGATCAATGGTAATTAATCATTAAGTTAATTTGTTTAGCCTAAGCCAATAAGATGGATAATCAAAAGCATATATTAAGTCAAATTAATAATTGATAGTAGTTAAATATTTAGTCTATTAGTTTAGTCCAATCCAATCAGATCATGGGTTTTATTGTCAATTTGACAGTGATGTGAATAAGGGTCCATTTTGTACCATCTTCGGCGTTGAGAGGGAGCTCACCATGTAAAAAGAAATGCTTTGAGTTGTTGGGATAAAATCTCAATTAAAAGGGAAGAACATTTCCCAAATTTAAATAAGCAAATCCAATCAGATACATAAACAAAAGCATAAATAAAGTTATCTAGATTAATAATTAGTGGTAATTAAATATTGAGTTAAGTAGTTTAGCCTAATCTAAAAAATGTGTAAAAAAAAGTATATATGAAGTCAAATTAATATTTGAAATTAATTAAATATTTAGTAAATTACTCTAGCCTAATCCAATAACATCATGGGTTAGACCGTGGGTTCAATTCTTGATTTGACACTTATGTTAATAAGGGTCCATTTTGTGTTATCTTAGAGTTTGAGAGGGGGTCATCTTGTAAAAAGCAATGCTTCGAGTTGTTGGGCTAAACTCTCGATTAAAAGGGAAGGATGTTTCCCTAAATTATATCTATGAAAATCCAATAAGATGCATAAACAAAATCATAAATAAATTTAGATTAATAATAAATGATAATTAATTTTAATCCAAAATATACATAAACAAAAGCATATATTAAGTCAAATTAACATTTGATAGTAATTATATGTTAAGTAAATTAGTTTAGCCTAATCCAATAAAATCATGGGTTTGGTTCTTGATTTGATAGTGATGTGAATAAGGGACCATTATGTGTCATCTTAGAGTTCAAGAGGGGGCTCACCTTGTAAAAAGAAATGCTTCAAGTTATTGGGCTAAACTTTGAATTAAAAGGAAAGAATATTTCTCTAAATTAAATATGAGTGAATCTAATAAGATGCATAAACAAAACCATAAATTAAGTTAGATTAATAATCAACAATAAAAAAATGTTGAGTTAATTAGTTTAGCCTAATCCAACAAGATTGTGGGTTCAATTCTTGATCTGATAGTGATGTGAATAAGGTCATTTTGTACCATCTTAGAGGTTGAGAGGGGGTTCACCTTGTAAAAAGCAATGCTTTGAGTTGTTGGGCTACACTCTCAATTAAAGGAAAGAACACTTTCCTAAATTAAATCTAAGTGAATCCAATAAGATGCATAAACAAAACATAAATTAAGTTAAATTAATGATCAATAATAATAAAATATTTAGTTAATTAGTTTAGTCTAATCCAATAAGATACATAAACAAAAGCATTTATCAATTCAAATTAATATTTGATAGTAATCAAATATTGAGTGAATTAGTTTATCCTAATCCAACTAGATCGTGGGTTTGATTCTTTGTTTGACAGTGATGTGAGTAAGGGTCACTTCATACCACCTCGGAGATTGAGAGAGGTCTCACCTTGTAAAAGAAATGCTTCAAGTTGTTGGGATAAAATATCAATTCCTTTGGAAAAAAAAAAATTACTTAAACTAAACCTAAGGAAGTGTAATAAGATGCATAAACAAAAGCATGAATGAGTTTAGATTAATAATACTTAAATATTCAATTGATTAGTTTAGCCTAATTCAATAAGATACATAGGAAAAAGCATAAATTAAGCAAGAGTAGTAACTAAGAGTAGTTAAATATGATGTCAGTTACTTTAGCCTAATATAATAAGAAGCATAAACATATGCATAAATTAAGTTAGATCAATAATCGATATAAATTAAGTATTAAATTAATTAGTTCTCCATATTTCAATAAGATGCATAAACAAAAGCATAATTTAAGTAAGATTAAGAATCAATAGTAATTAAATATTTAATTTATTAGTTTTGCTTAATCCAATAAGAAGCATAATGATAAGATAAATTTAGATTAATAATTGATAGTAGTTAAATATTTGAGTTGATTAGTTTAGTCTAATTCAATAAGATACATAAACAAAAACATAAATTAAGTTAGATTATAATAAGTGGTAACTAAATATTGAGTTAATTAGTTTAACCTAATCCAATAAGATGCATAAATAAAAGCATTAATAATTGATAGTAATTAATTATTATGTTAATTAGTTTTGTTTAATTCAATTATATTCATAAACGTAATGATGAATTTAGATCAATAATAAAGAGTAATTAAATATTTAGTTGATTAGTTTAGTTTAATCCAATAAGCAATGTAAATATAAAAATCATAAATTAAGTTAGATTAGCAATCAATAATAATTAAATATTGTGTTAATTATTTTTGACTAATCCAACAAAGTGTAAAAACATAAGCAAAAATTAAGTTAGATTAAGATCAGTAATAACAATCAAATATTTAGTTAATTAGCTGGCATATTCAATTAGATGCATAAACATTAGCATAAATTAAGTTAGATTAATTATAATTGACAATAATTGAATATTCAGTAAAATGGTTTAGTCTAATCCAATAAGATGCATAAACATAAGAATAAACTTTAGGTTATATTAATAATTCATAGTAATTAAATAAAGAATCAATTTATTCAAGGTAATTCAACAAGATGCATTAATAAAATCATTAATTAAGTTAGATTAATAGTTAATAGTAATTAAATATTGAGTTAATTGGTTTAGCCTAATCCAATAAGATGCCTAAACATAGGAATAGATTAAATTAGATAAATATTTTTTTGGTAAAAGGTCATAGGCCTATAATATATATTTTGTTGAAAGTAGGTAGGTTCAACAAAAAAATCATATTAGAGATCTAGGTAGAAAGGAATGAGAAAAGGTATACAGTAATATTTCAGAGATCAAATTGAATTATTCTTCCTTATTCCCCAACTAATATTCTTCTACAATGAGAGAAATTTACTAATTTAACTACAATTCAAAACTTACCATTTTCGGCTAACTTTCACAAAATCTATTTTTTGTCATTTTTGGTGATTTATAAATCTATCTAAAAGACTACGAAAATTTCCAATTATTTAGAGTTAACTCGATTGGCACCACATGTGAACTTTGTAAACAACTACATGCATAAAATAAAAGATGCTTAAAAAATAAAAACTGTAAATCTTGAAAAAAAAAGAAGTTAATTTTGAGGTCTTATATGATAGAATTTGGCCTCAAAATCTGTCAAGATTTGGTCCAATCTAGTAGAATTTGTTGGAATACTCAAGAACGCTTCAAAATGCATCTTCTTGTAGAATTTCAGCCCAAAGGGACAACCAAGTCAAAAGTTATGACTGTCAAAAGTCCCTGCATCATTCTCCTCTGGTTGAAAAGAATGCAGCTCCTACAAGTTCTTATCCTCAAACTAAAACCATTTAGACTAACCCCGCTTCTTTAATTCTCACTCTGTAATACATGTGTTGTATTTTTTGACTAATCCTTCCCACTTTACCAAATATTTATTGTATTCACCTTGGACTTAGAATGATAGGTCTTTGCTTTGGGAATACATGATCCTTAGGTTATATTGTTGAGGTTTTGGTTGTCATTTTAGGTATTTTAAATTGTGGTTTAGATTGTGAGTTTAATTTTTTATTTGTTAATGATGTGAACACGGGTGTTGATTGTGGGTTTGATTCTCGATTTGACAATGATGTGAATAAGGGCCCATTTTGTACCATCTTAGAGTTTGAGAGGGATCGCCTTGTAAACATCAATGCTTCAAGTTGTAAGGCTAAGCTCTCAATTAAATGGAAAGAACATTTTCCTAAAACCTAAAAGAATCCAATAAGATGTATAAACAAAAGCATAAATTAAGTTAGATTAATAATCAATGGTAATTAAATATTGACTTAATTTGTTTAGCCTTATCCAATTAGATCATGGATTAGATCATGCGTTTGATTCTCAATTTGACAATGATGTGAATAAGGGTCCATTGTGTACCATCTTAGAGGTTAAGAGGGGGCTCACCTTTTAAAATTAATGCTTTTATTTTTTGGGCTAAGCTCTCAATTAAAATGAATGAACATCTCCCTAAAATAAACCTAAGTAAATCCAATAAGGTGCATAAACAAAAGTATAAATTAAGTTAGATTAATGATCAATGGTAATTAAATATTAAGTTAATTTGTTTAGCCTAATCCAATAAGATGGATAATCAAAAGCATATATTAAGTCAAATTAATAATTGATAGTAGTTAAATATTCAGTCTATTAGTTTAGTCCAATCACATAAGATCATGGGTTTGATTCTCAATTTGACAGTGATGTGAATAAGGGTCCATTTTGTACCATCTTTGACGTTGAGAGGGAGCTCACCGTGTAAAAAGAAATGCTTTGAGTTGTTGGTATAAAATCTCAATTAAAAGGGAAGAACATTTCCCAAATTTAAATAAGCAAATCCAATAAGATACATAAACAAAAGCATAAATAAATTTATCTAGATTAATAATCAACGGTGATTAAATATTGAGTTAATTAGTTTACCCTAAACTAATAAAATGCGTAAACAAATGTATATATTAAGTCAAATTAATATTTTAAATTAATTAAATATTTAGTAAATTACTTTATCCTAATCCAATAAGATCATGGGTTAGATCGTGGGTTCAATTCTTCAGTTGACACTTATGTTAATAAGGGCCCATTTTGTGTTATCTTAGAGTTTGAGAGGGGGGTCACCTTGTGAAAAGAAATGCTTCGAGTTTTTGGTCTAAACTCTTGATTAAAAGGGAAGGATGTTCCCCTAAATTATATCTATGAAAATCCAATAAGATGCATAAACAAAAGCATAAATAAATTTAGATTAATAATCAATGATAATTAACTAATCCAAAATATGTGTAAACAAAAGCATGTATTAAGTCAAATTAACATTTGATAGTAATTATATATTAAGTAAATCAGTTTAGCCTAATCCAATAAGATCGTGGGTTTGGTTCTTGATTTGATAGTGATGTGAATAAGGATCCATTTTGTACCATCTTAGAGGTCGACAGGGGGCTCACCCTGTAAAAAGAAATGCTTCAAGTTATTGGGCTAAACTCCGAATAAAAAGGAAAGAATATTTCTCTAAATTAAATCTGAGCGTATCTAATAAGATGCATAAACAAAAGCATAAATTAATTTAGATTAATAATCATCGGTAAATAAATATTGATTTAAATAGTTTAGCCTAATCCAACAAGATTGTGGGTTCGATTATTGATTTGATAGTGATGTGAATAAGGGTCCATTTTCTACCATCTTAGAGGTTGAGAGGGGGTTCACCTTGTAAAAAGAAATGCTTTGAGTTATTGGGATAAACTTTCAATTAAATGAAAGAACATTTTCCTAAATTAAATCTAAGTGAATCCAATAAGATGCATAAACAAAAGCATAAATTAAGTTAAAGTAATAATCAATAATAATTAAATATTGAGCTAATTAGTTTAGCCTAATCTAATAAGATACATAAACAAATGCATATATCAAGTCAAATTAATATTTGATAGTAATCAAATATTCAGTGAGTTAGTTTAGCCTAATCCAACAAGATCGCAGGTTTGATTCCCAATTTGATAGTGATGTGAGTAAGGGTCACTTCATACCACCTTGGAGATTGAGAGTCGGCTCGCCTTGTAAAAGAAATGCTTCAAGTTGTTGGGATAAAGTATCAATTCCTTTAAAAGAAAAAAAATTACTTAAACTAAACATAAGAGAATCTAATAAGCATAAACAAAAGCATGAATGAAGTTAGATTAATAATAATTAAATATTTAATTAATTAGTTAAATAGAGTAGTAACTAAGAATAGTTAAATATGATGTTAGTTACTTTATCCTAATATAATAAGAAGCATAAACATATCCATAAATTAAGTTATATCAATATTTGTTAGAAATTAAGTATTAAATTAATTAGTTCTCCCTATTCCAATAAGATGCATAAAAAAAGCATATTTTAAGTTAGATTAAGAATCAACACTAATTAAATATTCAATTAATTAATTTAGCTTAATCCAATAAGAAGCATAATGATAAGATAAATTTAGATTAATAATTGATAGGAGTTAAATATTTGAGTTGATTAGCTTAGTTTAATTCAATAAGATGCAAAAACAAAAACAAAAATTCAATTAGATTATAATCAGTGGTAACTAAATATTGAGTTAATTAGTTTAACCTAGTCTAATAAGATGCATAAATAAAAGCATTAATAATTCATAGTAATTAAATATTATTTTAATTAGTTTGGTTTAATTCAATAATATTCATATACGTAAGGATAAATTTGTATTAATAATTAAGATTAATTAAATACATTTTTTTTGGTCAATAAGGGACCAATTTAATATTAATTAAATACTTAGTTAATTAGTTTAGTTTAATTTAATAATCAATGTAAATATAATAATCATATATTAAGTTAGATTAGCAATCAATATTATGTTAATTGTTTTTGCCTTTAAAGCAATA
Organism: Thuja plicata; assembly: GCA_018584345.1. NCBI lineage: Eukaryota > Viridiplantae > Streptophyta > Pinopsida > Cupressales > Cupressaceae > Thuja > Thuja plicata. The sequence continues at coordinate 198,966 of MU223550.1, read as the reverse complement.
AGGTGAAAAAACATAAGCAAAAAATAAGTTAGATTTAGATCTTTAATAACAATCAAATATTTAGTTAATTAGTTGGCCTATTCAATTAGATGCATAAATATAAGCATAAATTAAGTTAGATTAATTATAATTGACAATAATTGAATATTTAGTTAATTGGTTTAGTCTAATTCATTAAGGTGCATATAAACATGAGAATAAAATAAGTTAGATTAATAATTCATAGTATTTAAATATTGAATCAATTATTTTAGCATAATTCAACAAGAGGCATTAGTAAAAGCATTAATTAAGTTATATTAATAGTGAATAGTAATTAAATATTGAGTTAGTTGGTTTAACGTAATCTAATAAGATGCCTAAACATAGGCATAAATTAAATTATATTAATATTTTTTTGGTAAAAGGCCATAGGCCTATAATATATATTTTATTTAAAGTAGTTAGGTTCCACAAAAAAATCATATCAGAGATCTAGGTAGAAGGGAGTTACTCTTCTTTCAAATCATACAATGGAGACCTTGATGTAACCAGATTTTTAACCATTAACATAATCATACAAGAAAAGGTATGTAGTAAGATTTTAGAGATCAAATTCAATTGTTCTTCCTTATTCCCCAACTATCCTTTTGCTTCAATGAGAGAAAATCACTAATTTAACTACAATCCAGAAATTACCATTTTTGGCTGACTTTCACAAAAAAAAAATTGCCATTTTTGGTAACTTCTAAATTGATATGAAACACCACAAAGATTTCCAATTATTTAGAGTTAACTCGAGTGACACCACATGCAAAATATAAGAAATTTTACTAGATCACAAAGTTGCAAGGACCATCACTAGAGTGCTTGCACTAAATACTTGATGTCTTCGACCAACATCTGTTGAAGCTTTATACCTCTCATTAATTTCCCGTGACTAATGTATTACTTCTTCCTACAACGGGTGATGGAATTCTACAAATTCTTTACCATCATCAATGTTTCTTTCACCTAGTGGCAGTTGAACCAAATCTAGAACACCCGTAGGATTAGGCAAATTTTGCATGGGGTAATGTCAAATCCCACTATTTTGGCTTCCCTCCAACAATGCATCTTCAAAATTATCCAAACTCTGATTGACCACCTTCATTTTCCCTTTCATTTGACAATGATAATCACTACTAAATTATAACTTTGTCCCCATCTTCTTCCATAAAGTCCTCCAAAAATGACTTAAGAACTTGGTATCTTGATCAGAGGTGATAGTTTTTGGAACACCATGTAGTCTAACAAATTATGAAAAGAAAAATGATACGACCCTAGTAAAATCACCAGTTCTCTTTCAAGAAATTAAATAAGCCATTTTTTAGAACATATCAACAAAAAAAAAGATGGAATCATTACCTCATTATGTGTTTGGCAGCCCCAATACAAATTCTATGCTCAAATCAATCCATGGTTCAATGGGTATTGGCAATGGCATATACAACCTTGTATTTTGTGAGTATTCTTTAGCTACTTGAAAAATTATATATATCACTACATACCTGGCTATGTCTCTTTTCATCTTTGGCCAATAGTATTTATCTACTACTAAAGCTATTGCCTTATCCTTTCCAAAATTTCCAGCCATACCACTTTGATGAAACTCTCTGATAACATTTTCTCTCATATAACCAATGGGATTGCATAACTATTTTCCTTTGAAAAGATAGTCATCCTACATAATATATTCACCTTGAATGTTCTCCATTTGCCTAGATAATAAATTTTTCAATTGGTTTACAACTTCCCACAAATCACTATCATATTCAAACAAATAATTGATTGCATCAAAGCCAACTACCTCATTTTCCATGTTGGTTAAAAGCACTACACACATTCTTAAGGCATCTGTAACTTAGTTTTTTTTCCTTGATTTATGCTTCAAAACAAAAGTATATTCTTGTAGGAAAGACACTCATTTTGCATGTATACTATTCCATTTCTTTTGTATATTTAGGTATTTCAATGTAATATAGTTTGCAAACAACATGTAAACTCCTTGGGTGGTAGGTAATGTCTCTAATGTCTCAAAGCTTATACAATTACATAGAATTCTACATCATAAGTTGAATATTTATTCCACACATGATTCATCTTTTCACTAAAAAAGGCAATGGGATTACATGCTTGACTAAGTATAGCTACAATACCCACATGTGCATCATCACACTCCACCTCAAACACTTTATCAAATTTTTTTAATGATAATATAAGAGCTTCAATAACCTTTTTCTTTAGATACTAGAAACTTCCCTCAACTACTTTAGTCTGCAAAAATTACCTTCGTTTGGTGCAATCTATTATGGGTGCTACAATGATACTAAAATTATGAGTAAACTTTCTATAGAAAGTAACCAACCCATGAAAACTTATTACCTCTATTATGCTATGTGGACTAGGCCACTCACGAATGGCTCTAATTTTTTGTGCATCCATTCTGTCACCATCTATAGAAATGACAAGAGCAAAAAAAAAGTAAACTATTTTACATGAACCTACAATTCTTCAAATTTTCATAGAGTTTCTCTTTCCTCAACACCCCTAATATGATCCTCTATTATTTCATATGTTCTTCTCTTATTTTACTATAAACTTATATATCATCAAAATAAACTACTACAAACTTACCAATGTAAGGCCACAACATAGTACAACACCTATTACAGCACATGTGCTCCTATTTTCTCTCATCGCACCTTTCCTTATAAGTTTTATCACTTGTTTATTCAATTCTTCATTTTGTGATGGACTCATTTGATAAGTTTCTTGATTGGGAAGACTTGCACCTAGGATAAGATCAATATGATGTTGATTATCTCTCTTTGGTGGACGACTATTAGTTAGTTCTTTTGGGATAACATAAAAAAAATCTTCCAATATCTCAAATTATTCGAGTGGTATTGACAAGTATTCCTCTTCTCCTTTTTGCACTACCAATGCATAACAACACCTTGTTAGCTTCAGTTCTGAAAGGAAATACAAGAGAAAGAAATTGAAAAAATATAAGTATGTTGATTGAAGGAGAGAGAAACTTGAGAGAAATCACCCAAAGCTTGAAGAGGAGACACAACGGATTTTGAAAGGGGAAAAGAAAATAAAAACATGTTATGTCTTATGAATGTAAGGAAAAGCCTAGATAGAGAGAGAGTCTCATTGCAATGCTAGATCAAAAAGTGAAGAATGAGAAGAGAATAATCTCTTACATAGAGATGAGGAGAGGAGTTACAAGTAACTCCCATATCCATGAATTCCACCATTCACAATATGTGTGTGCAATGTGTCACCATCCTCATAAGGAGGATAAACTAATATTCCTTAAAAAGGAAAATAAAAGAAATTACTTGTCCTCACACATGTACAAGAGGACAAAATACATGTAGGGATTCCAACGGAATATCTCAAACTAAATACAAATAAATAAACCTATGCCAAGTAAATATTAAATATTCTAAGACACGCACACCCCCCTCCCCCTTAAGATTTACTTGGGGAATTTACATAAAACCCTTCAATGGGTTGCAAATCAAGATTTTTACAATGAGATTGGAAATTTTCTTTACAAATTAGCTTTGTTAAAATATCAGTAACTTGATCTTTGTCCTTGCAATATAGAAGTGAAATATTCTTGTCTTCAATTTTCTTTGTAATGAAGTGATGTTGAAGAGCAATATGTTTGTTCTTGCATGGAAGATTGGATTCTTTTCCAAGGAAATGACACTTAGATTGTCACAATACAATGGAGTAGGAGCTTCTTGAGGTAAACCCAAATCTTGTAATGTCCCTAGTATAATTAAATAATTCAAATAAAAATTAATTATCTTTATGGCCCTGAAAATTTATTATAATATCTTTCGGACCCTTTTTATTAGTTGGTTATAATTGTTTTAGCCGTTTCGACTCATTTTTAATCCTTCCAGAAGTTTCCCAAAGCCCATATATAAGGTTGAGTTAGTTATTGTTGTAGGCATGGGGAATTTGATATGTTCTTTGTATTTTTGAATTCCAATTAAAGTTCTGCGTGGTTACATGTTTCAGATTTAAAAAATGTTATACCTTTTGAAAGTTATAGCTCTTTTTCAATCAGTCTAACAATCATAGCTTCTTTTTCACATTGCCACTTTTTGGCATACCATGATCCTACACATACCCTAACATGGATACACTGCACCGTATGGTGAAGTGTTGGGTGGAAGAAGACATTGGTCGGTAGGGTGACACCATACAGAAGGATACCTGTGTGTACAGAAGGATACTAGATGTATGGACAATCCACAATACCATACAGGTGAAGGTGAGAATGTTCTGGTGAAGGACATCACTCACCATACAGACTTAGTACCGTACAGTCAACAAGTATTGACCACCCCACAACACTAACACCGTATGGACAACAAGAATTGTCGTATGGTCTATATACCATACAAAGGAAATAATCTGCCATACAGAGAGATCGATAGGAGGTCGTATGAAGGTAATAAGTCATTCAAAGGGTCCACACATAGTTGGGAACAATATAGTGGTATCAGAGATGGTGATTCTTCTAGCCTATCGGGTAGTGGATGCGGGTATACACCACAAGGAGGTATCATTCTACTGATAGAATGAGGGAATCATAGGATCCTTCCACTGAATTATGGCATTGTTAAGGGAGCTAACTTGAAGCTAAGCTCATCTCAACAAAACCATGGTCACAGGAGAACAACAACAACATCTCATGGAGGAAATATTATGAATATTGGAAGAAGGTAGAACAAATGGAGATCATAATGGACATGGAAAAAATTTGGTCACTAAAAACACACAACGCTCACATTCTTGACCGATGATGTTGACTTTTCCCTAGAAAATAGAAGCTCCTCGCAGAGAAAAAGAACCCACTTTCGAGGAGTTCTAAGAGCAGCTAAAACAAGACTAGAGGAATATGGATCTAGACGGAGATATATCCTTCAAGGATTATGTAGATCTTTGAATGAGATATTTGGGTAGAAGGAGTCATGGATACTACAAAAATGATATCAAATGGAAGGTTGGAAAGATAAATTTGTCATCATTTGATGTGACTAGGAAAAAATTAGTGTGAGCATGGGTAAAGAAAGTGGATACCTACTTCCAACTCAACCCAATGTTAGAAGATGACGCCATCAAAATTGCATCACTTCACTTGGATGGAATCACTCATGAATGGTGACATCATGGAATGGTCACCCTCAGCCATGATCAAGCAACCTCATTTGAATAATTCACAGAGAGACTTCTAGATCGCTTTGATGGAAAGGATCCAAAGCTCAATTTAAAATAGCTAGCTCAACTGAAGCAATCTAGATCAATAGACAATTACATTACATAATTCTAGAGATTGTCTATCTTGGTGACAAATATCTCAAAGAGGAGACTGGTGGTATTGTTAATGGATGGGTTGATAGAACCCCTGAAAGGTTGGGTCGAGTGGTTCAACCCTAGCATGCTCACCCAGGAGATTAAGATGGTGTGTGACATGGCTACCTCATCTTATTCTTCCAAAATTTACACACATGCCAAACCACCCCTCACACCGAAGGAGAAAGACAAAAAACCATACCCGAAGAAGCCATCATTGGATGAGGCAATGAAGAAAGAACTTGGGAGGAGAAAGATTTATTAAACATCTAAGGAGACATGGGAGCCCAAACACTAATGCTCAGGAAAATTTAAAAAAAATTACATTGAAGTGGTGTCTAACGATGATGAGAAAAATGAAAAATCTGAGCCAAGGGAAAGAGGTGAAGATAAAGAAGAAATAAATCACGCAGAGAGAATTTCCACACTGGTTAGGAGAGGAAGTGTCATTGCAACATTGGATGGAACCCCAAGGTGTAGTGTGTTTCAAGACCATAGTACACTCCAGAGACAGTGGGTCCTATTCATTCTAGATAGAGAAGCCTCTCTCAGCTTCATCAATCCATCACTTGTCACCCGGAGGGGTTTGTGTATAGAGGAGCATGAGGGGTTTGAAGTCAAGGTAGTGGGAGGAAACCTACTATCATGTAATCATTGGGTTCTGCAACTCAGTATTACCATGGGTAACTACATGGTAAAAGATGAATTCTTTGTAGTAGATCTTGATGATATGGATTTCATCTTAGGCATTCAATGGATGGAGACCCTTAACTAGTACACAAAGTTTCAAAAGGATGGAATTCTCATTTTAAGAGGATGGAAAGAAGGTGGTACTAAGAGGAATGTTGAATGGAAATCTGAGGGATATTTCAACAAAATGGATGGAAGAAATCTTCAGACACAATGATGTTGTATGGGGAGCACAGTGTTTAGTTTTGGCCAAACCATCATGTGGGCCACATGTATAGTATCATGATGATGAGATTTAGGAAGTTTTGGATAGGCACAGTTTGGTTTTCACAAATATTCCACTTGGTATACCTGTGCGTAGAGGTTTTGAGCACACCATTGAGTTGGAGGGAGCCAAGACTGTTATCACTACACCATATTTACATACCAATAAGTTTAAATAAGAAGTAAAAAAAATTATCCAAGAACTCCCCAACTCCAGTCCCTCTGCATCCTTAGTGGTTTTGGTAAAGAAGAGTTCCATGCTATAGATTAGAGTTAGATAGTATATCAAATCATTCTCTACTTTTCCTTTTCCTAGTTTAAGTTCATACTCCCTCAGAGAATTGTAAGTCTGAACGAGTGAATGTTGGATATTTACACTGATAATAGAATGGAGAACTTGGGATTAGCATACTATTTTATGTCTTCATCTAGATTGTCGGTAATATTGTATCATTTATTTATAGTTTTATCCTTTTATTAAGAGTAATTTGTTGATCTATGAATGGAATTTGTGTTAATGTAATTAATCTCTTATGCTTTTGTATTGTTGGTGGTACTATTTATAAAGTGATTATAGTTAGATTTATTTCTTGACGCCCTATCCTATCTTTTAAAGTTTCTTTTGAATGTGGTTCTAATGTTCACTTATAGAAGATTATGTTGTGTATGTTGGAATCTCTATATAACCAGAAAGCCCCTTGAACAAAAAACTATGTGTCTAACTTAGCTCCTCCAACACCATCGTGACCAGATAACCAAGTGCTTGGGAGGAAGGGAATCTCTTTCCTAGTCCCTCGTTTAGGCAGAGTTGGATGGTACCTATACACGCGGTCACAACTTGTACTCTATCCACAACCTTGTAGAGGGGTTGTGTCAACAGAAGTTGGCACTCTTAGGAGGGCCCTATGGCTTAGACCATACACCCACTAACTCTTCCCTAAGAAACCCCCATCACTGAGAACTCCTACATTTAGGGTCATTTTCCTCGCTTAGTTTTTAAAGAGTCCTTAGAAGCACCTCAAACCCAAGATAACTAGTAGAGCTAGGAACCTGTGTCTGAGCTAAGAGAACTTCTAGATAGAGAAATGCTTCGACCTCTGGTTCAAATTCTACCACCTAGAACACTACCTCTTCCTAGCCCAACATGAGAACTTTCATCTTGCCCATTTACTAATTTATCGTACCTCCTATCATGACTACATACTTTAATCAAAAATTACCTTTGGGAGTGATTGTGGGTGGAATTCATGACCTCCCATGGAACCCAAATAGGATCTTCCCTAGATACAAATATAATAGCCTCCAAACTATGGAAGAACAGTTACAAACCTTTAAAGATTTGATGGCCTACCACCAAATACAGTATGAGGACATAATCACTAGAATCTTCCCCTATTCCTTAGGAGAGAATGAACTTAACTTGTACCTCTCTCTACCCATCAACAAGATTTATAGCTGGCATGAGATGGAGGATGGTTTCTTATTACATTTTTGAGTTTATGTAGATCCTGCAACTCTATAACACCAGTTTTATTTCTTGTAGAAATAACCAAATGAACCCCTCACTCTCTTCAACAATAGGTTCTAGAAAGCCTACAAATGACTAATAGATCCCTTTATTTTTGTGGAGCCTATGGCCATCTAGACCTACTGCAATGCCCTCTATCCCTTAGTCGCCACTATGCTAACATGAATAACAACTGACACAAATAAAGATACCTTGTCCAAGGTCTACACCTTAGCTTTACGACTTAACCAAGAATGAAATCAAACCCTCTAAGGTATTGGCCACAACCTACCCTTTAATATGCATCCTGAAAACTATCCCCAGATGACCGGGTATAATCTTGGCACCATGGTTGGTGACCAAAAGATGAACTTGGTGCCCCAATATGTACATAACCATTTGATACATCTGATCTTGGTACAACCTAAATATCCCTGGTTGCAAAATAAGCCTACACCTACCGAGGTCCTGACAAATTGTTTCTTTCAACCAACCACCCTGAATAGACCTCAATCCACCATGGTTCATGCAGTTGTCACTACATTGATCCAGTCTACACCATCCTCTGATCAAGCTAGTCATCTAACTATGGAGGTGGATGCCCTAGAAAAGATGATATCCCAGGTCACCTCTGAACTAGGTCAGATGAAACTAGGATTCTCGGTCCCTCAAAAGCTTGGTCCTTCCAAGAAGCAGGGCAAAAATCACCAAGGGGTAAGGAACTATAATAATTTTGATCTGTGGTACAACAATAATAATAAATGGTCATATATAATAACCAAAAACATATTTCCACCCCCAATAACAACGGGGTGGCCCCCAACCAGCCAAAAAATTTGTGGAACATGAACTCCACCCACACTACCCATATCACAGAGTTTTATCCCTTGCCTATTTGGTGTAGGTTACATGATATGACTGATTGCTCTGAGGTGAAAATTTCTTCCATGGAAAATATGGTTAAGATTTCACAGTTTAATAATCAACTGCTTCCTAATCAATCTTCCTCTTACTCACCCTCAAGAAATATTAGCATGAAATTTCCTGCAAGACCCTCTACTTTGGTGGAGAAGAGGGTGACCAAGAAGAACCAGATCTTGGAGAACTCTTCCAAGATCCTCCCCATGAATACGAGGCTCGGGCCTTCCATAACACATGGGCTCCATACAATACTCAAATATAGAACAAGGGTCCCTTCACCACATCAACACCACCAAAAAATACCCAGATTCCCCCAGACCCCAATGCTAATAAAAATCTACCCCAACTATGGGGACCAGTATTTTACTTATCATGGGTGGATCTGTTAAAAGGAAACTAGGGAACATAGGGGAAATTCAACGTCATGAGGGTGATGAAGGATACCACCATGGTAGGGTGATGAAGGATACCACCACTACCATGTCCCTCATTGAAGTATTATGCAGTTGCCCCAACAAAAAGGAGGCTCTTCTCAAATAACTGGAACATCCTAAACCTTGCCTCAATGAGGCCAAGACTATCACTTTCAAACATGCTAATTTGATAATCTTTCAGGGTAATACTAAGGATCCCTCCTTCCTTCTTAGCCTAAACAATTATGGAAAGAATCTGCACAACTATTTGGTTGATTTGAGAGCATCAAGAAATGTCATGCCCTTATCCATATGAAAGAAGCTCGAGTTAACTCCCCTAAAGGCCAATAGTGTGTTCGTGCATCTTGACAAAACTCAAGTCAAGATGGTGGGTGAGCTAAAAATGTCCAAATCTATCTCACCTCAGAGCCCCCCACATCTCAAGCATCTTTGACATCCAGGTGGTGGAAATCCTTGAGATCTATGGGATACTCCTAAGTCAAAAATGGTCTAAATCCCTCAATGGGAATATCTCAACTAACTTCTCTCACTTGTGGTTACCTTGGAGTAGAGAGGCCAACTATATTAGAGTTGATAGTGAGCCCAAAATGAAATAACTCTTCATGAATTATGGGAAAAAAATGAGGTAGACTTCTCTCAAGTCAAGCCAAGCCTCTACAGAGCTAGAGAGATCCTAACCCTAGAGTTTATTCTAGGAGGAGTATCCCATTTGGAGGATGTTGTGCTAACATAGAGAACCTAGGACCTTGTCCTGTAGTTGAATCATGAGATGTGAAAGTTGGGTAAAAATGCATCACCATCAAACCTCCTCTCCCTACAGTGATACCAGATACACTATGAAGGTCACTCTTATCTTGAGTGTGAAGTATGCCTAACCACCATTACAAGTCTACTCCCCTCCCCATGGAGGATGAAATAAAAGAAACCCAACAATGACAACCCAACCAACAAATGATCACAATTGAAGGGTTGATTCTCCATGACCCAATGTCACTTCCTCCTCTAGAAAATGTTTCAGAACCTTTGGTTCCTCCCCCAGAAACTATGCCAGAACTTTTAGTTTCCGATCTTGAAATGCCATTACCTGCCACCAGTCCCCCGAGTGTGGATCCCCCTAACAATGACATTTGGACCCTAAATTTTGTTAGCTCGTGGTCCAAGAAAAGTAGTAGGGCCAATGTGGAATTAATCAATCCCCAAGGAAGATCTTTCCTCACATCCTACCAACTTCATTTTGGCTACACCAACAATGTTACCGAGTATGACCCCTTAGTCCTAGGTCTCCTGTTAGCCCTCAGAAAATGAGTTACTCCTCTCCAGGAACTGGGTGACTCTGAAGTGATAGTCAAACTAGTCTAGATCTTTTACACATTCCATGATAAATGATTAGAAACTTACCATAATAGGGTGTTGATCTTGATTGAAGATTTTGATGCCTTCGGTATTGAGGTAATTCCCTAAAAATGTAGTTACATTCTGGATGCCCTTGGTGTTGCTGCTTGAACCCTAGAACCAATGACCAGTTCATGCCTCTAAAAATTTTCTATCAAGTTTTTCTCAACCCTAGCTATCCCTAAAAATGTCACCCATTTTCAGGTTTTTGAAGACAATAAGAACATTCTTGCCTTCTTGGCCAACACGGGCATCTTCAAAAACTAGATTATGGAAGAAGAGGAACATGATGAGAAGGGGAAAAACTAAGAAGATGATGGTGTGTGTGGTAAAATGTGCAACTAGAATCTACAACCAAACACTTCAATAAACCATTGCATCAAAAGGGGTTAGCAAAACATAAGATTCAAAAGCATGATCAAAAACCCTTAGAAATCAACTTATTGCTTCCTAGTTGAAGCGAGTGTGATTCTCATGTTTGTCCATCAGATTAGACATAGAGAAATTAGTGACTTGACTAATCCAAAATGGAAGATTCAATGCAATATGGAGCAAGATGCATAGACTTGCATGCTTTTCTCTTGAAATCTTGAAAATGAGAATGCATAGACTATCAAATGAAATGCATAGCAACTATGAGAAATGAAGCTATAATGCAAGATTTAAACTAGAAATGGAAAGATCAATGCATCTAGATTAAGCTATGAGATGAGAACTAGCATGCCATTAAGCTAAGAAATGAAGCTAAACAATGCAAAAGTGCAAGAAACTAGCATGAGGGTAAATGGACTATGAATGCACTATGAAATCTAAGATGAAAATAGCATTATAACTCTACTCCAAGTCTTCTTGTTAACTACTACTAGCATGTCTCTCCAAAATCTATCAAGTCTATCCAATCTAGCCATGAGAAAAGGGAGTTATCCCTTTTATAAGAGATTCCAAGGAATGAGTGGTTGAGATTAAGAGGCAAAAGAATTTGATCAACGGTGGTGACATAATTCCTCTCAATCCATGTGAGATGATGAAGTGATTCTAATTGGCCAACTTGTGAGAATAAGACAAAATTGGTATTTTCCTCTCTTTTATTTTTTTTATTTGATTTTTGCGTGCACACCCATGTGTGAATGGGTTCACTTTTTGAGACTTAGGAATTTTTGATTTTATCCCAATGTTTATGTTTTTTGGGTTTAGGCTTTGATGATTGATGATTTGATTCAACAAGTTAAGATTAAAATTATGTAAGAAAGTTTGATTAAATGCTCAATAATTTAGAGTCCAGCAATAATGTCTTAGATTTAGGATTTATTAAGACCAAAATATTTGAGAAAAGGGGCTATGGGTTTGTTGGACCATTTTTGGGTGATTAAAGATGGTATCCTCAACCTCCCCACCAACACCATTCATAATGGGATGGTGGCCCTAGAATGTATCTGTTACTCAGACTCCCAAGTCAAGGAAAAACTTCCCCAATCAACTGATGGAGAAAAGTATGAGAAGGTAAACCTGAGTACAAAAGGAGAAGAAAAACACATGTTTGTAGGTACATCTGGATCTCCCAAAGAGAGAGAAGATCCTCACAGCCCTCAAAGAATACATAGATGTCATCACATGGGGATATGAGGACCTCAAGACCTATGACACCTCCATTATGTCCCACATGATCCCCTCAAAGATGACACTAAGACTTTTAGGAAAAAAAAAGACCAATGAACCCCCTAATTAAACCCCTAATTTTTCAAGAAGTGCAAAAATTATTATCTACAAGGATCATCATTCTAGTCAAACATACCACTTGGGTGGCCAACTTGGTCCTTGTCAGGAAGAAGAGTGGGGAGATCTGATTATGTGTCCATTTATGGAACTTGAATAATGCTTTCAAGAAAGATAACCACCCACAACCCTCTCTTGATGAGGTTCTTCATATCGTCAATGGATCCCAAATGATGTCCTCTTATATGGTTACTCCAGTTATAATCAAATCATGGTAAAATATGAGGACTAGGTTAAAAATTCTTTCACTATCAAGTGGAGTACCTTCACATACCAAATAACACCCTTCGACCTTATCAACACTGGGTCCACTTTCTAAAAGGTAATGGAAATCGCATTTGAGGGGTTAGTCAACAAATGCATAATCAACTACATAAATGATTTGACGGTTTTCTCTCACAACCAATGTGAACACTTTGCCCATTTAGAAAAAAAATTGAAAGATGTTCTACTTCACAAATAACATGAGGGATTTGCACACCATGTCCAAGAGTTCCAATCTAACACTCAATTGATGGTAAATGAGCCTCATATAGTCTTTGGTCTCGTTATTAAGGATGTCAATTTCATGTAATGGTAAATGAGCCTCATATAGTCTTTGGTCTCATTATTAAGGATGTCAATTTCATGTAATTTACCTTTGCCTAACTCAACGATCTCTTGTAATATGTTTATATGTTTGATGTGTCAGGTGGTATCACATTCCCATACACTTATTTCCTGCTTGATACTAGAATGTACCTTTATTGATTTCAAGTACTTTGGCATGGACTCAGTAAGAAAGCTCTTGACTATTCATAGTTGAGTGGAGAACCAATCGTCTATTGCTAGCTCTTTCTTCTTCATCATCGTTAAAGAATTATTCTCGACCTACAAAATTGACTCTGAGGAGGATGCTTTGGGCATTGATGTTCTAATGGGGAAGGCTAGCTCTCAAATTATTTCTTTCAACTTTTCTTCTGATGCTTGTGCCTGGACTCCTTCTTGTGGTGCTCTTTTGTGTACCTATCATGTACTTCATCGATGACCTCATCAAGTTCTTTGAGTTCACCCCACTTACCTCTTTTACCAAGGTTGACTTAACATATCTCATAGTCCTAGGGATTTACCGTGGAATCATCTTTATACTTGGAAGACACGACCATGGTTACTATTGTCTCACCTCTAACATTTATCTTGGTTGTGTATGTTGAACATGCCTTCTTATCCTTTTTGGGATGCGGGGCCATTATCTCTTTCATGATGTCTTGGAGAAAGGGCCTAACAAAGGGTTGTTATGGATGCTTCCTCTTATGTGTTTTGACCAACCAATCTAGTTGACCCAAGACATTATCCTGGACATCCATGGTATTCTACAAGTTGGACATCTCACCACCCTATTCGGTTCAACCCTCATCCATAGTGATGACAATTATTCAATTGTGTGTTTTCATTGATGTTTACACAAATATAGTGATGTCTACACAAATGTCTAATCCTATCCGAGAATAGTTAGTGTTTTCCAAGCTCTCTCAGGCATTGAAGAAGACCAAAGTGATTTTTAGTTCTAACTGAGTTCACTTGGGCATTACAATTTTGGTCAGGCATTGAATGATTTTAGTATTAACCGAGTTATGCTTTTAGTGACAGCCGACTAACAATAGTATATATTTTATGGTTAATTGGTTATATGCAGCCGACATACTTAAGTTTTATTGATTTTTTGAAAGGTTATTCAGGCTTACTTGACAAGGGTTATCATATATATATATATATATATATATATATAT
>MU223550.1:168898-184719 GCA_018584345.1 Thuja plicata | reverse complement strand
ATGAAGTGTGGAGGAAAAATCAGATGGGATTATGATTGAGGACAAAACATACAAAGCTGTAATAGAATATCTGATCAGTGAGGATCAAGTATTATAAGCTAGAACAAATATCTAAATTAGCAAAGACAGTTGCTTTGACAAACAGGTCAATCCATTGTTACTCTCTAACAATTGTAGCAGTGAACCAAAATCTCTTAAGAGAGTAGACTTAACAGTCTTTTGTAAATCCTCTCACAAGGTGATTAAATCCACAAGGCCACTCCTTATAGGGTGATTAAATCCTCTAAAATGGTCACACCTAAGAGTGTGTATTGTAACCTTTAATAGGGTTGGCTCCTAACAGGGCTCACTTCAGAAGAGTGAAAAATAGTAACTAGTTGCAATTGGTGGTTTTTCCCATATTGGGTTTCCACGCTAAATATTGGTGTTATCTACATTTTAATTTCTTTATGTTTTATGTTTCTACAATTAATTATTAAAGGATAATCATAGTTAATATCTTAAGATTTCCTATGTTAACCGAGTGATAGTAGAATATCTATGTTAACCGAGCAACAATGATAAGTTTGTTTAAGACATCAAGGGACTTAGATTTTTTTTGTGGTAACTGATTAACCCCTCCCCTATCAGTTACTCAACTCATTTCCAAAAATTGGTATCAGAGTTGTTGTTGCTTTTTGGGAAGGTTTCAAGACCTAAGCTAAAGATCAAAGACATCTTATAGAAGGGAGATCCCTAAGCTTAACAAAGACAACTTCACTCCATGGTAAGATTTGATGAGGCTACATATATCTACTATTGGAGACACTGGTTTGCAATTCCTAGATCACAAGTATGTGGAACCGCCAAGACCTATGTCTGTGGAACAGATGATGGACATGAAGAATCATAACATAATGATGATTGATATTGCTTCTTCACTCATCTATTCCAAATTTAATGAATTCAAGGAATTACCTACGTCCTATGATATGTGGAAGAAACTACATGATATGCATGGAGGAGATGACAATGTAAAGAGATCCAAAGAAGAAATTCTTAGAGGTCAGTTTGATAAGATGAAAATGAAAGAAGGAGAAAACATTACAAAATACAGTGAAAGAATTAAGAAAAATGTCAGTGCCATCAGAGCTTCCGATGGAACAATTAAAGAAAATATAGTGTTTAGTAAGGTATTGATAAATTTTCTTCCTATCTATGCTATTAGAGTTTTAGTTATTCAAGAAATGAGGTGCAGTAATGATATAACTCTAGATGCATTGGTTGGAAGGCTTACAGCTTTTAAGTTGGATAACTTTGACAATTACTCTCCTAATCCTAGCAATTTTGAGTCTACATTCAAAGCTAAATTAAACCTTGGTAAGATGAAAGGAAAACAGATTGACAATGATGATGAATCTGATGATGAAGATCTAGAAATCATTGAAGCATTACTTGCAAAGAGAGATTCCAAAGGAAAGTATAAAGGAAGAATACCATTGATTTTCTTTTCATGTAATGAGGTCGGTCACATTGTTGCTAAGTGTCCGAACAAAGAAGACAAAGATGAGAAAAATTTTAACAAGTACAAAGGAAAGAAAGATTTCAAAAGTTACAAAAGCTACAAGGACAAAGGTAAGAAATCTTGTTATATTGCAAAAGATTATGATTGTGATGAAGATGAAGATAAAATGGTTTACATTGCTATTAAGGATGAGTCATATAATAAAGATAATGAAAAGACTGCACTTTACTCTCATATTAGCAAGAATGACACTTGGATAATTGATAGTGGTTGTTCTCACCACATGACTAGTGATAAAACCAAATTTGAACATCTTGATCACTATGATGGTGGGAGTGTCAGTTTTAGGAATGATGAACCTTGCTATGTGAAAGGTAAAGGTTGTATTGCTCTAACAAAAGGAATCAAATGTAATAATGCTTATTGGGTTGAAGGACTAAGGCATAATCTACTAAGTGTGGGACAACTTAATAATATTGGTTTCAAGGTAGAATTCATGAATGGTAAGGCCAAGCTCCTGGATGGTAAGGGAAACCTAGTTGGAACTAATAGGAAAACAAAAGGTAATCTATTTTATCTTGATCTCAATGAAAGTTCATGTTTTATTGCATAAGTAGAAGAAAGATGATTATGGCATAAAAGGTTATGCCATGTAAACTTTGATAACCTGGTCAACATAAGCAAGAACAAAAGAGTAAGAGGTATTCCTATTTTGAAGAAACCTGAACTAGCAATATGAAAACAATGTCAAATTGGGAAGATGGGAAAGACTAGTTTCAAAAGCAAGAATTACCATACAAAAGAAGTCTTGGAGTTAGCGCATACTGAGTTGTGTGGACCAATCAGAACAACAAGTTATACAGGTGAGAATTATTTCATTCTATTTGTTGATTACCATTCTAGAATGATGACTATTATGTTTCTCAACAAAAATTCTGAAGCTTTTCAGAAGTTTAAGTGGTATCTTTCCAGAGTTGAGAAAGAAACAGGAAAGAAACTTAAATGCTTAAGATCTGACAGAGGAGGTGAATTCATTTCTAATGAGTTCAATGAATTCTACAATGAAAGAGGAATCAAGAGACAAGTATCTTCCCTAGGTACACCATAGCAAAATAGTATAGCAGAAAGAAGGAACATATCCATTATGGATTGTGCAAGAACCTTGATGATTGAAAAGAATGTTGCTACCAAATACTAGAAGGAAGCCATCAGCGCTGCAATTCACACCTTGAACAGAGTTCAATTGAAGAAAGGTATTGATCAGACACCTTTTGAATTATGGTATGGCTATAAACCCAATGTTTGTTATTTCAAAGTATTTGGAAGTAAATGTTACATCTTGAAGAAAGTAATAAATGGAAAATTTGATGTAAAAGGTGATGAAGGTATATTCCTAGGCTACTCCTACAAAAGCAAAGCATATAAATGTTTGAATCTTACTACTCAAAAAGTCAGGGAAAGTGTACATGTAAATATTGATGAGTTTTCAGAGAGAAGTGAAGAACAAAGAAATAAAGAGCCTAAGGACTACAGAAACTTTGTGTATTATGAACCTGATACTATACCTAAGACACAAGCAATGGTGATTGGATAGAAATCTTTTAAACCACTAAATTCAACAACACAAATCTTGGTGCAACCTATGCAACCTAAGCTGTTAAATAAAGAAACCGAGTCTTAGACTGAAGAAACTAAGTCACGAAAAAAGGGAACTAAGTCATAGACAGAGGCAACCAAGTCTCAGACAGAGGCACCTGAGTCTTAGACAATGGAACCCAAGTACCAGTTGGAAGAGAAGAAAAGAACTTTTGAACATGGTGAACCAAGTGGATCAATCCCAGAATTAGATAGGAAGGAACCTATACTTGCAAAATATGTTAGAAGGCATCATGCACCTGAACAAATAATTGGAGATAGGACAGATGGTGTAATGACAAGGAAAAAAATTAAAGGTGCATGTTTTCTTAGTGAAATTGAACCTAGATCTATTAAAGATGCATTGAATGATTGAAGTTGGATAGAAGCCATGAATGAAGAGATTGAGCAAATAGAAAAGAAAAAAACCTAGACTCTTGTACCTAGACCAAAAGGAAAGAATGTGATTGGTACTAAGTGGGTTTTCAGAAACAAGATGAATGAAAAAGGTGAAGTTTACAGAAACAAAGAAAGATTAGTATGTAAAGGATATGTTCAAGAAGAGGGTATTGATTATGGAGAAACTTTTTCTCTTGTTGCAAGACTTGAAGGAGTCAGAACTCTTCTAGCATATTTTGCACACAAAGGATACAAGGTATATAAAATGGATGTAAAATATGCATTCTTGAATGGAATTCTTGAAGAAGTCTATATTGAGAAACCTGAAGGTTTTGTTGATCCCAACAAAAGGAATATGGTTTGCAAATTGCACAAAGCCTTGTATGGACTGAAGAAAACTCCTAGAGCCTGGTATGAATGATTGCATGGTTACCTAGTAAGTATTGGATTTCAGAGAAATAATGACAATAGTAGCTTGTATATCAAAGAAGGACCTCAGAACAAGATACTATTAGCAGATATATTTGTTGATGATATACTGTTTACTGGATATGATGATTTATACAAAGCATTCTCCGAAGTTATGAGTAAGGAATTTAAGATGTCTATGTTTGGTGAAATCAATTTTTTTGTTAGTCTACAAGTTTATCAGATGAAGGATGGTATCTACATTACCCAGTCTAAATACATCAAAGAGATACTGAAGAAATTTGGAATGGAAGATTCTAGACCAGTTGGGACACCTATGCCTACTGGACATAAGTTGTCTAAGGATGATGATTCAAAGGAGGTAAATCACACTACCTACATATCCATGATTGGTAAACTTCAATATGTTGTTCACACTAGACCTGATATTGTTAGTAATAATTGAGAGAGGGGGTGAATCAGTGGCCTCAAATTCTAATCCTTAAATCAACCCTTAAACTCTTATAACCACTAATTATTTCTCAAGTTATCTTTTGTCCTACAAGATGAATGCCTTGAACAACTTATATCAATTTACTACTTGTCGGATTGCTTAATTTGTTAAACCTTCTTCTTAATGTTTACCGATAAGCAGTTATCAATTTACCAAAATACAGTAAATATGCAGAGTATACCAATATATCCATAATGAATTATGTAAGATACAAAACAGTAAAGAAATATATCATACACACATATAAAACATGGATTTTAACATGGAAACCCTGTTAAGGGAAAAAACCATTGGGACTGGTACCCCAAATTTTCACTCTTCTGAAGTGAGTCCTATTAGGAGCCAACCCTGTTAAAGGTTACAAACACACTGTTAGGTGTGACCATGTTAGAGGATTTTACACATATAGGTTGTCACTTAGTATCGGGTATCTAATGTTGTCATCCTTGAATCAGCCTCTCTCTTAGACTGTCAATAGGCATATGGAATATCCAATGCTACTTTCATGAATCAACCCTTTTGGCACTCCTTGGGATGTACCTCAATACATAGAAGACTGTTAAGTCCTGCTCTGTTAAGAGACTTGATGCTTCAATGGTTAAACTGAAACAATATGACCTGTTTCTAATGCAACATAAATTGCAAATTTTTAGATCTATTTAAGTACATTACCTCTCTGGTCAATGTATCAATTCAATTCTTTTATGCTCCATACTTTCTACTCTGTGATGTTGTGCTCACTGTTCGTCGGTGTCTACAGAATTCCTTAGCTCTCCTTCAGCTTGATTGATCCGTACTGCATGAATTTGTTCTTCATCAGTTTCTCTTCAGAATCCTCTTTTTATTCACTCCCCTTAATCCCCTTTTCATGAATGTATATTGAAAATGAATTAAGCTTGTCTCTTATATAGACATGATATTCATTGTTTCTTGATTCTTGATTCTTAATTATTGATTCTTGGCATGAAAAACAATCCAGGCAATTAGATTTAAAGCATAACTCCTGATTTGTCTCATAGTTATCTTCATGCCAACTGTATAAATCAGCTTTAAATCAATTACCTAACTCTGGTCGAATAAAACAAAAAAAACCAATTAAGTCTATATGTTCCGTCGGTCAACTTTTCAATTAGTCGTCGGTGACAACTGCCAGTTTCATCGGTATGACTCCAGTTAGCTTCAAAATCTCTGTCCATCAGGCATCATTGGACTTTTACTCATCGGGCATCCTGTGATTTTTCTTCATCGGGAAACATTGTCTTTTGCTCGTCGGGTATCACTGTGACTATTCTTCTTTGCCTTTACCAATGGTGTGCACTCTGTCAGTGTTGTCTGTCACTTAGTGAATACTTGACTTTTATGTATTGTTGAAAGCATAACTTTTGTTCCATTGATTCTCTGAAGTCTTTGGAATTATGTACATGACCGTACAGATGATATCAAGTTGACATCAATGACAATACAAACCATTAACTGATTTAATGCATTGCATTATCTTCAACTTAACATTATCAAACATTCAATCAGTTACATGTCATCATATATTGGATTAGCAATTGGTATTGCTGCAAGGTTTTCAGCTAATCCTAGAGAGAATCATTTGATGGCTATTAAAAGGATTTTGAGATATCTTAAGGGTACAGAAGAGTATGGATTATGGTATAAGAAAGGAGGAAACTTTGATTTGAAGACTTTTACTAATGTTGATTGGGAAGAAAGTGTTGATGACAGAAAGAGCACAAGTGGAGGAGCATTATTCCTTGGTAAGAGACTATTCTCTTGGACCAGTAAGAAATAGTATTGCATTTCTCAGTCTACAGTAGAGGTAGAGTATGTTGTTGCAGCAGTGAAATTTTCAAATATCATATGGTTCAAACAACTATTTTCAGGTATGAAGGAGGAAATCAAAGAACCAGTCATTATCTACTGTGACAACACTAGTGCAATCGGCATTTCAAACAACCTTGTGATGCATACTAAGACTAAACATATTGTAATAAAGTATCATTTCTTGAGAGAATTGGTTTAGGACAAGGAAGTAAGGTTAGAATATGTGAATACTAAAGAACAAATTGCAGACATATTCATAAAACCTTTACCTAAGGATTCATTTTTGTATCTTAGAGGAAAGTTATGGGCGATTCCCCTAGCTGGGGCTCACTAATGGACAGATTAATGATGCATCAACCGAGCTACAGAACATATTTAACATGTTGATGCAGATATTCAAAGCTCATTGCATATGAATTAGTATAAACATGTACATTACAACTTCATTTGATGTGTATTGGATGGTGTCTTTGGCATTGGTTGTCAAAGAGGGAAAGATTATATGCTAAAGAAATTTTTAAATGAAAGATTACTGAGGGAAAGATTGATGACAGAGGGAGAAATTTTATCAAAGAATAGAGCTTAATGTAAGAGGGAGAAATTTTTATACACAGAGGGAGTTTTCTAGATGAGGATCAGAATGAAGCTAAGGACATTAATAAATTTTGAGTCTTTTGTCTGTTTCTCTATAATTCTTTGTATTATGACATGTTGTGTTGCCATCAATGCCAAAGAGGTAGATTATTGATGATACTTATTCAATTGTGTATTATCATTTATGTTTACAAAAATATAGTGATGTCTACACAAATTTCTAATCCTATCCAAGCACAGTTAGTGTTTGCCAAGCTCTCTCGGGCATTGAAGAAGACTAAAGTGATTTTTAGTTCTAACTGAGTTCTCTCGGGCATTACAGTTTTGGTCGGGCATTGAAGGATTTCAGTATTAACTGAGTTATTCTTTTAGTGACAGCCGACTAACAGTAGTTTATATTTTATTGTTAATTGGTTATATGCAGCTGACAAACTTAATTTTTATTGATTATTTGAAAGGTTATTTAGGCCGACTTGACAAGGGTTATCATATATATATATATATATATATATAAGTTCAAGTTTGGATTGAATGAGTGTGAGATGTGTGTGTTTATGACATGAAGTGTGGAGGCAAAATTAGATGGGATTCTGATTGAGGATAGAACATATAGAGCTGCAACAAAATATCCAATCAGTGAGGATCAATTTTTATAAGCCAGAGTAGATATCTAAATCAGCAAAGATAGTTTCTTTGACAAAAAAGTCAATCCATTGTTACTCTCTAACAATTGTAGCAGTGAACCAAAATATCTTAACATTCTTTTGTAAATCCTCTCACAAGGTGACATTTCTACATTGAAGTGTTTGAAGACCTCTCACAAGGCCACTCCTTATAGGGTGATTAAATCCTCTAACAGGTTCACACCTAACAGTGTGTATTGTAACCTTTAACAGGGTTGACTCCTAACAAGGCTCACTTCAGAAGAGTGAAAAATAGTAACTTGTTGCAATTGGTGGTTTTTCCCATATTGGGTTTCCACGTTAAATATTGGTGCTATCTGTGTACATGTTATTTTATTTATGGTTTATGTTTGTACAATTAATTATAAAAGGATAATCACAGTTAATATCTTAAGATTTTCTATTTTAATTGAGTGACAGTAGAATATATGTGTTAACCGAGCAATAATGATAAGTTTATTTAAGACATCTAAGGGACTTGGATTTGTTTTTGTGGCAACTGATTCACCCCTCCCCTCTCAATTACTCAACTCATTTCCAACAATCCATGGGTGGTGCTTTCTCATTTTTTGGAGGATGGTTCTTGAGTTTTGACATTGTTTCTTCCTCATGTGGTAGTTCCTTTTCTTTCTTAGAATCTTACTGCGACTTCTCCTTCGGACCTAATTATGGATTGAAATTGTGCTTTGTTGCAGGTCTGATAGTAGATCGAAAAAGGATTGTCTGGAGGAACTCTCAATGTAGGAGGTATGGTTGTTCCCGAAGGTCCAATTTCCCCTAATTCCTTGGTCTTCTCCTCAACCCTCTTCTTCTCTTATTCTTCTTTCTTTCAGGATTCTTCCTCTTTATGTCTTTTCTTAGTAATCTCTACGGCTTTGTGGTGAGGATATTTATTGTCTTGAATTTGGGATTGCCTTTTTTATTCTTCCCCTTGGATCCTATTGAAACCTCATCAGGTAAAACCTCCCCAAATTAAGGATCTTTATCTCATTATTTGCATCCTTTGCAGCAGAAAGCGTGCATTTATAATTCACACATGAAAAATGGAATCTATCCGTCTTAGTCTTCTTAATGTTCATCAGTGTGTGGTTCTCCCAAATTTGTCTGCAAAACTCGAGTAGGACTTGTTGGTTCCCAAAACCATAGATTGGAAATCCAAGAGTTTTTCCATTTCCCTTAATACATCTCAATTAGTTTTGGCCAATGAACAGGAATGATCACTTGATCAAATTCCCCTACACTTTAGGATTCACTAAACCAAGGCGGGTAAACCTCTACCTCAAACCCAATCTATTGGTTGGAGGCTTTTGTATATCGGATTAAAATTCAGTGATCTCTCAAGATGGAAATGGTTCTTGATATGGATCTATTGTGATTCCCACAACACTTAGACAATTTATGAATTCTGAAATACTTGCTTAAAAGGAACTGCTTGTAAAAATAAATACTTTTTTGTATAAATGATTCATGAAAATTGAATATAATTTACTTATTTAGATTGCTCTAGATATACTTGATTAAATTACCTTAGATCAATATAAGACCAATGCCTTATCCTTTTTTATTATTATTAATTTAATTAAGTGGTCCTACGTATAACCCTGTGAGACAGTTTTCATAACTTGCTCTTAAAGCAAGACCATCACTTCAGAGGCATCTATATGCATTAATAATTTAAATTTTTTTGTTATAGTTAGCCTTATGGATTTTAACTTCCTCATGAAAGACCAATAAGACAAAGTGAAGTGGAGCCTTGATAACCAATATTCAATTTGATGATCAAAATGAAATTTAATTCAAATTATAATGATATAAGATAGCACATTGAAGATCTAAATAAAATAGATTATCACAAAGAACTAATTAATTAAATGAAGAGCTAAATACCAACAAAGATGAAGGAACAACTGAACTTGTATTGAAATAAGTATAAAGTAATCCAAGTGGTTACAAACTGTATGATTGTTCTTCTCTATTCGTGTATTTCCAAGAGACAAATACAAAATGCATTGTATAAATAATAGTAGAATTTGTGATATTGTCCTGATCTAGATAAAAGATCCTCCTTATATAGATGAGGATTTAGTTCTACATGAAAGGGATTACCCTTTCACCGAGAGACATAATTTATCCTAACTAATAACTACTTGACTAACTAACATAACAAATAAATTACATTAAGACTCGTTGAGACAATATTTTGAAAATATGTACAAAAAGGAACTAATCCCCCAACAGCTCGCCACATCTCTTTATATGCTCTAATTATCTCTTGGAGGCATAAGTATCTACATCATGGATGACTTCCCTGACTGTGATTTCCAACGTGACGAACCATTCCATCTTTGTAATGGCTTCTTTCAATTCTATCTCATCGCTCCGTGAAGCATCAAGGGTATTGAGGAAACCTTGGTATTCTCCTATCCACTTATCCTCGTCCTTAAGATCCCCCTTTCTAATTAGCAATCTTTGGTATCCCTTTCCTAATTGCATCTCTGAATTCATCATATTCACTCTCAAGATCTTCTTTGAAATTATCATGTTATGTAATAACCTTATTCAATTCCTCAATTTCTATTGGATCCACACCACTTGTATTCTTATCATGTAACTTGACTTCTATTTTCTTCTAATCCTATTGTGAGTAATCATGTTCTCCATAATCTTCTTGTAGACATCCCAAAATTATGCCAAAATACTTTTAAACTTTTTAAATCTTTTGTGTAGCATAAAAATGGATGTATCAACCCTAACACTTTGCATTTGCTTCATTAGTTTCTAATTTTCTTTCTATTTTCAAATTCTTTGACCTCGATTCCAAGCTCTTTTGTAGACCTTTTACTTCCTGATACACCAAATGCCTACATCTCTACAATTATCATTTTCTAGATCTCTACAAGTTCTCCTACTTCTCCATATGATGACTATTATTGTGAATTATTGTATAGGATGACTACAAATATATGGTAATTATATCAAATTTACAACCTGCAAGGACAATTATCTCATAGATTTTCCTTGTGTAAAATTATGGATCAACTCGATGCAAGCATTTAATAAAAGTCCTTTCACCACAGTTTTGAATTTCAAAATGATAAGGAAAATGGTTCTTTATCACTATATATTTCCCCGATCTCTATTCTCTCTTGGCATCATCGGCATCGATTCTTTCTTCTTTACCCAATTCCCTTACTATCACTTCCATAGGCATATGTAACATTGTTAAATCCATCAGGGATCGACCTGACTATTATGACACTATGTCAATAGCATTTGTTATGCTAATGACCCTCATCAGGATAACTCCTTCTGATTCATAACAAGTTGCATCATTATATGTCTCCCCGATGATATTTTAGTAATCAAAATCATTGTATCCTCATATTATCGGTGTAGGTCACCCCAATAATCCTATCAGGTATTGGTGCAACCCTAAAATACTCACCCCAATCATACAACCTACACTGATGACTTTCATCAGTAAAAAATTATCTGATAACTTGATTTACCTTTTACTTTTTATTGGTGAAAAGGTTTCTAA
This sequence comes from Thuja plicata, assembly GCA_018584345.1. Taxonomy (NCBI): domain Eukaryota; kingdom Viridiplantae; phylum Streptophyta; class Pinopsida; order Cupressales; family Cupressaceae; genus Thuja; species Thuja plicata. Next base: position 173,611 of record MU223550.1, on the reverse strand, counting down.
TATCTTTATCCTCTATCGGCATGATTGTTTCTTTGCTTCACCGCCAGTGCATGCTATGTTGATTAATCCCATAGGTATAATTTATACCAATATAGACCTTGTTCCTCCAAATTTTAAATTATCGACATAACCTACACCGATATGAGTTCTTCCTTATTTCTCCATCTTCCACCGGTATATGTTATCTCGACTACATGTTTCTATTTTATTCTAAGTGTTTCCATCAGGTTAACTCTTCTCGATAATGCAAATCTCTATTGGTACAATTTTTTCTTCTCTTCCTACATACAACTATTTATAATCTTCTTAATTTTCTCACATAAAATGAAAAAAACCTTTTTGTAAGTAAGATATTTAGTGTTCCTTGTTATCCTTCCTTTTGGTACTTTGGCTTGAGGAACTTCAAACTTTGAATCATACATTTTGGAAAAATTTATCAGAGTGAAATTCTACCTATGCAAATCAACTGAGAGCACCATGTGTTTATTCTTCTAAGGAATATTGGTAACCATTAATAAGAATAACTTCATAGGTAGTCATGATCACATTTGTATTTTCAATCACTCTTGGAAATTGCTAGTAATAACTGAGAGGGGGGGTGAATCAATGGCCTCAATATTTATCTTTCAAACTTAACCACCAATCAATAAACCTCAGATTATTATGTCCCTACAAGATGCATGCCATGAAATAATTATAATGATTAACTATCTGTCGGTATTCTCTGTCAATACTTATTATTTCTTGATTACCGATAAGCAGTATAACTATTTACCAAAACTCAGTAAATAAGAAGAGTATACCGATCAATCTAGTGTTAACTATGCCAAATACAAAACAATAAAGAAATGAATCATACACACATAACACATGAATTTTTAATGTGGAAACCCTGTTAAGGAAAAACCACTGGGACCGGTACCCCAAATTTTCACTCTTCTGAAGTGAGCCCTGTTAGGAGCCAACCCTGTTAAAGGTTACAAACACGCTGTTAAGTGCGACCTTGTTAGATGGTTTTATACATAGAGGTTGTCACTTAGTATTGGTCATCTATTGCTACCATCCTTTAATCAGCCTCCTTCTTAGACTGTCAATAGGTATCAGGAAAATCCAATGCTACTTTCATGAATCAACCTTTTTGGCACTCCTTGGGATGTACCTCAATATATAGAAGACTGTTAAGTCCTGCTCAGTTAAGAGACTTGATGCTTTAATGGTTAAACTGAAACACTATGACCTATTCATGATGCAACTTTGAATTGCATATTTTTAGATCTATTTAAGTACATTACCTCTCTGATCAATGTATCAATTCAATTCCTTGTGTTTTGCACTTTTTTCTTTGTGATGTTGTGCTCACTGTTTGTCACTGTCTGAAGAATTCCTTAGCTCTCCTTCAGCTTGATTGATCAGGATTGTATGAAGTTATTATTCATCGGTTTCTCTTCAGCATCCTCTTTCTATCCACTCCCCTTAATCCCATTCGTAAATAAATTAAGCTTGTCTCTTATCTAGACATAATATTCACCGTTTCTTGATTCTTGATTCTTGGCGTGAAAAACAATCCAGCCAATTAGATTTAAAGCATAACTCCTGATTTGTCTTGTAATTATCTTCTTTCCAACTGTATAAATCATCTTTAAATAAATCACTTAACTCTAGTCAAATAAAACAAAGAAAACAACCAGTAAAGTCTATCTTTAGCTCTTTCCAGCTAGATATTTTGTCATTTTCTAAACTCTTTGTTCTGTCGGTCACCTTTGCAGTAAGTTGTTGGTACAACTAACATTTTTTTCAGTGTGACTCCAGTTATCTTCATGATCTCCATCTGTCAGGTATCATTGTAATTTTACTCGTCGGGCAACCTTGTGTTATTTCTCGTCGGGCAACCTTCTGACTTCACTCGATGGGCACTCTGTGGTTTTGCTTCGTTAGGAAACACTTATACTTATGTTCGTCGGGTATCACTGTGATTGTTCTTCTTTTCCTTTACCGATGGTGTGCACTCTATTGGTGTTGTTTGTCACTTAGTGAATACTTGACTTTTATGTATTGATAGAAGCATAACCTTTATTCCTTTGGTTCTCTGAAGTCTTTGGCATTATGTACATGAAAGTATAGATGATATCAAGTTGACATCAATGACAATACAATACATTAACTGATTTAATGTCTTGCATTATCATCAACTTAACATTGTCAAATATCCAATCAGTTACATGTCATCAATCTCTCCCTTTGGCATTGATGGCAACATACTATATTATCACACTATACTATTTCTAATACAATATGAAATACAGCAGTTGAGATTCATCAAACTACCAATCTTTTTGTTCTGTCAACCGATAAATGTCTGATCATCAATAAGCTTTGTTTTAGCTTAGATTTTATTCTTGCAGCTCTCTTTCTTCTGATGTTTTGTGTCCCCTCCTTGTGTCAATTTCTCTCCCTTGATTGTTCTTCTCTTTTGATGTCTTTTTCTCTTGTCAGCAACTCTTCCTTTGTATAATCTTTCCATACAATTTCTCTCCCTTAGGATATAATCTCTCCCTGTTGGAGTAATGTGATAAAGAATAATCTTTCTCCCTTTTCTGAAGAATGTGATAATATGGATAATCTCTCTCCCTTTGACAACAATTCCAAACAAATGTCTCACAGATATCTGACATTCATGTCAAACAATCTTTTCTCTCCATCCATAATATATTCCTTGAATTTCCCTTATCCATCATCAATAGAACAATATGCTCTAGTGCTCAGTTCTTATATATACCTATCTGTATATAGATGTATCTTTGAAGCTCATATATTTTCTTGCATCAACATGTATCATATTCTGATAATATATAGGCTGATGCAGCCTTCAGTCTTTTACTGACTAATAGACAAAGGTTTTACCCCTAGTCTCTTTCTCAAGTACTCAAATGTATCTTTGGGCAGTGGCTTGGTGAAGATATCAGCTAATTTTTCTTTGGATTGCACATACTCAAGTGTCACTTCCTTTGCTTGAACTTGTTCTCTCAAATAGTGATACTTGATGGTAATGTGTTTAGTCTTAGAATGCATGACTGGATTCTTGGAAATGTTTATTACACTTGTGTTATCACAGTAGATAATCACTAGTTCTGAGATCTTCATATGCATACCTTCCAGCAACTATTTGATCCATGCAATATTTGATCAATTTGTAGTAGCAGCAATATACTCTACTTCTACAGTAGACTGAGAGATGCATCCTTGCTTCTTGCTAATCCATGTGACAAGTCTGTCACCCATAAAGAATGCTCCTCCAGTTGTTCTCTTCCAGTCATCAAGATTTCTAGCCCAATCAGCGTCAGTAAACAACTTAAGTTCAAATTTGCCTTCTCTTCTATACCATAAGCCAAATTCCTCAGTATTCTTCTGATATCTTAAAATCCTTTTCATAGCAGTCATATGTGATTCCCTGGGGTTAGCAGAAAATCTAGCAATAATTCCTACTACATGTGCAATATCTGGTCTAGTGTGTACAACATACATGAGTTTTCCAATCATTGATCTGTACAAATTATGATTTACCTATGTTGTCTTGTCTTCCTTTGTCAACTTACATCCAGTAGTCATTGGTGTTCCAATTGGTTTGGAATCTTTCATCTTGAATATTTTCAGGACCTCTTTAATGTATTTGGACTGTGTAATGAAAATACCTTCACTTTGTTGAATGATCTGTAGACCAAGAAAGAACTTGATCTCTCCAAACATAGACATCTCAAACTCTTTTCTCATATCATTAGAAAATGATTTGCATAGCATATCATTGCCTCCAAATATGGTGTCATCAACAAATATTTCAGCAATCAAAGGGTTATCATCAGTATCTTCCTTTAAATAAAGATTACTATTTTCACTAGTCCTTACAAATCCAATACTTATAAGATGGGAATGAATTCATTCATACCAGGCTCTAGGAGCTTGTTTCAATCCATAGAAGGTTTTTTGAAGTCTACATACCATGTTTTTCTTGTCTGGATTGACAAACCCTTCTGGTTTCTCAATGTATACCTCTTCTTCAAGTATTCCATTCAGGAATGCAGACTTGAAATCCATTTGATATACCTTGAATCCTTTGTATCCAGCATAAGCAAGTAGTATTCTTACACCTTCTAGCCTAGAAATGGGTGCAAAGGTCTCTCCATAGTCTATATCTTCCTCTTGTGCATACCCCTTGCATACTAGTCTTGCTTTATTCAGGTTGTGACTTCTCCATTCTCATTCAGCTTATTCCTGAATATCCATTTAGTATCGATGACATTCTTGTCATCTAGTCTTGGCACAAGTGACCATGTCTTGTTCTTCTCAATCTGATCAATCTCATCATTCATAGATATTAGAAAAGATAATGAAATGAAGAGAAAGGAAATTGTTTAATCTAAGAGTTAGGTCAAAGAAGTGATACCATGAATAACACATAACCAAAGTGCATACACCAAAAAAATTAGGCAAGGAGACAAGATTTTGAAGGGGGGAAAGTGTAAAAAAAACCCTGTGATAATATTATGAATGGGCAAAAATGCCTAGAGAGAGAGAGAGAGAGAGAGCTATGTTCTTACAATGATATTCAAGAAGAAGTGAGGAATTGTGTCTAATATGTGTGTGAGAGAAAGAAAGCCATCTCTTTAATAGAGAGGTGAGGAGGGAGTTACATTGTAACTCCCATTTCTATGGATGCCA
>MU223550.1:143265-157636 GCA_018584345.1 Thuja plicata | reverse complement strand
TTGCCAACTGTACAAATCATATTTAAATCAATCACTTAACTCTGGTCAAATAAAACAAAGAAAACAACCAGTTAAGTCTATCTTTAGCTCTTGCCAGCTAGATATTTTGTCATTTTCTGAACTCTCTGTTCCGTTGGTCACCTTTACAGTTAGTTGTTGGTGACAATTGATAGTTCCGGCGGTGTGACTCTAGCTAGCTTCGTGATCTCCGTCTGTCAGGTATCATTGGAATTTTACTCATCGAGAAACCTTGTGTTATTTCTCGTTGGTCAACCTTCTGACTTTTCTTGATGGGCACTCTGTGGTGTTTCTTTGTCAGGCAACACTTATACTTATGTTCATCAGGTATCACTGTGACTGTTCTTCTTTGCCTTTACTGATGGTGTGCACTCTATCAGTGTTGTTTGTCACTTAGTGAATACTTGACTTTTATGTATTGCTGGAAGTATAAACTTTATTCCTTTGGTTCTCTTAAGTCTTTGGCATTATGTACATGACCATATAGATGATATCAAGTTGACATCAATGAAAATACAATACATTAACTGATTTAATGCCTTGCATTATCTTCAACTTAACATTGTCAAACATCCAATCAGTTACATGTCATCAGAAATGTCTGATAGGCTTCCTCTCCTTCAACCTCCAACTTGAGAAGACATCTTTCCACCCTATCTCATCCCAGTGCTACCCTTAAGTTGCCCAACTGATGGTTGGTTTTCAAGAACCAAATCACATGTGAATGACAACTGATGGTGTGAGATCATTCATCTACACACAAAGAATGAGTAGTATCTATTATTATAGAAATGAGAAAATAATGTTCACTTAAGATTGTAAGTACCTAAGATCATAATGAGTAAGCCTAATAAGCCAAATTTATTTAAGACATGAGCTCTAATCAATCTATATGTAAATAAAAACAAAGTGGAATTTTGTGTGCTAACAGGACTATTCGGTCTTTGTAGTGTCGTGGGAGGAGGAAGAGATTCCTAGAAAATATGGACATGTGAATAGAGGTGTGTTTTCAAAATTTAAAAAACCAACACCCCCATGGCTCTATCAATGACATCACTACCTTCAACAACCGATATCCCACATCGTCGTTGAGACTTATTGTTCTGTTATATACAAAGGCATTGTTTATTATACAAAATGAGCTTGGAAACCTCTCCAGCTAAAGTTGTGGGTAGTGAACCCATGGAGGTGCATCTTCCAGTTGGTCGCCTCGGTGTACAAACTTCTCAACACCCTCAATACTCTTGTGATGAGTTGTCAACCAAACCACATAAGATGTCATATAAAACCACTTTGCATCATCAACTTCCTAAGGTTTCTGGCCTAAGTTTTCTGAAAACATTTGGGCCCAATCAAAGTAGATTGTGCTGGTGACAACATTGATGATGAAATAGTATGTCCAGGGCATCTATTCCTTCACTTTTGGCTAGTCAAGATGGACCAAAAAATTAAAATTATCTCCTAGATGGGAAAGATGAGGATGGTCGTGAATATTTTTAGTGCATCCTTGTGTTGTGTAGTAAACCAATGCGATTTCAAATAGCACTTATTATCATTCTCCATATGCAAGTATTCATTCATGGAAAATTCTTTGTCCACTAGCACCGTCTTTTTCTTACTGGAAATGCATAGGATGATACATATGGAGACCAAATCAAAAGTAACAATTTGGGTACCATTCGACAAGGTTCATGATCAAATCACCTCTGAATAGTGGTTCGCCAGGGTATAGATGAATTCTAGATGTTGGAGAGAGACCATAAAGTAAGTGGTTGGCATCAATCTAGACTTTAGGAGATAGAGACATGTTCCATCTCTAGAATTTTGCATGGATTCTACCACGGTCTTGATCCTTTCTAAGTCACAATCACCAAGCTCTATATCTATTATTTTATTTATTCGACTTTGTAACTTAGAAACCTAAACATGTATGTCAACTTTATAATTCATTGTGTAGGTTTGCTTCTCCAATTCCCTTTCTCCTTGATTTTTCCTACCTGATGGCCCCAGAGGCATCTTCTTAGGCTTGACTGATGAACTATAACCGATTGAATGTTTGAAGATGATTAAGTTGATGATCACCGAGCTGCAAAAAAGAAAATGCAAGACATTAAATTAGTTAATGTATTGTATTTTCATTGATGTCAATGTGATTTGATATGATTTCTCATCCACATATTGTCATAATACTTAAATATTTGAAGAGACAAAGTTTTTTTCATCGGTAAGCATGTACACCGAGTGATAGTAAACCTCGATAGACAGTGAACCCCGAGCATAGAATTTGACAGTGTTAATCAACAGATAGTGATACCTGAGCAAGCATTACTGAGCTAACTACATTTGTCACTGAACAGAATTGAAGTTGTTACTCGAGCTATCTGCAGTAGTCACAAAGCACAACTAAAGTGTTGACTGACAAGAAATGAAGTTAGAAAATGACAAAACAACTTAGCTGGCAGAGCTATATTTAGAGTTAACTGATTGTTTGCTATATTTCTATCGATCAGTTAAAAGCTAAATATAAGGAGATTTAAAGCATGTTTTATTCTAGAAAATGAGGAGAGATTTACAGAATAAAACTAAAGCAAGCATGGCGAGCTTTACGGATCAAGAAGTGATCAACAAAGAAAAAAATAAGAATAAATGGATAAAATCATGTCTATATAAAGAGACAAGTAATTCATTATCAAGGGAGGAATGTTGAATATAATTTTGGTGAAGATAGAAGTCTTCATGAAGATCTGATCATACAAGCTGAAGAACAAAGCCAAGAATTTTGCAGACACCGAGCAATAGAGAAGCAACAACATTGACCGAGTAGAAAGAACAAGAGCATAGCAAAGGAACAGAAGCTAATATTGATTAGAGAGGTATTACGGACTTACAATAGATCTGAGCATCTTCAAGATTAAGTTGTATTTATGAACAGATCATTCACTATTACAGTTTAACCATTGATTCATAAAATATCTTAACTGAGTGGGATTTAACCATCCTTATTATATTGAGATACATCCTAAGGAGTATTAAAAGGTTTTCATGTTGAAAACATAGTGAATGCTAGGTCAAGTGATAAATTGTTAGTTTTAAATCCTCTAACAAGGTTGCACTTAACAGTGTGTTTGTAACCTTTAACAGGGTTGGCTCTTCACTGAGCTCACTTTAGAAGAGTGAAAATTTTGGGTTACCGGCCCAAGTGGTTTTTCCCTTAACAGGGTTTCCACGTTAAAAATCCATGTGTCAAATGTGTATATGGTTCATTTCTTTAATGTTTTTCTTTACACGGTACTAAAACAGGATTGGTCGGTAAACACTAAGTTTATTTACTGATATTCGGTAAAGGCTAGGAAAAGATAGACTGTTATTCGGTAAGTCTTAAGAAAAGGATAAATAGTATATTTACTGAGTAGTATATATATGTTAGATTTACACAAGGCATACATCTTGTAGGACTGAAGATAACTAGAGGAATTAAATATGTGATATAAATTTTTGGTTGGATTATTGGATTAATTTTTTAGGCCACGTACTCACCCCCCCCCCNCTCCCCCCCCCCCCCCCTCAGTTATTCTAACATCGACATCTTGCACTGATGAAGAGGATGTCATATTTTCTATTGTATCTACCTAAAAAATGAAACATGACTATTTGTTCATTCATGGAATATAAATAATCCTACTGAGAATATAAACATAATCTGGTAACCAGGTTCTGGGGACCCATATGAGTGCATCTTTGAACATGAACATGAATTATGATGAAGTCCCAAGCCCAAAGACTGGATTTATTAATTTTTAAAAATAATTATCTTGAAGTTTGGAAAAAGGGTTCAACCACTAACTTATTGATAAATTTCATTTTTTTACTATGGTAATTATGAAGAGGGAATCACGAGGCCTGAAATACCTTGACAATTTAGAAACTTTACCATAAAGAATGTAGGGGAGTTAACCCAAAAATTTGGAATGCAAGTAAGTGAATGAATTTCAACTAAAAAAACCTCTCAAATGGTTAACTCTAAAATTATTTGAAAATGTGGCCGCAAAAGTGACTAGTAGTCAAGAACCAAAGTTGCAGGTTGTGAGAGCCAACAGTTAGTTGGTGAACAGTGATTATTTGAACAGAAAGATGCCAAACCATAATTTCAGAATGGGGTCTTTGGCACATGGCCTACAACTAGGTTGAGATTAGATGGGTTTTTTGATGCAGAGGGTTGGGTGTGATCATGAAACAAGGTTTCTAGTGGAGGTGTACCCTTAGACTTCAAACACCTAAATATCAAATGATGACCCAAGCAACTCTCCCAATGAATGGCTAAGATGTTCTTAGGACATTTATAACAAAGAGTGATCAATGAAATGGTCTAAAACACCACCCAACACTAAAACCTTTGGTGAGTAATAGTATATGTCGAGCCCTTTTCTGACCTCGCTCCCTTCAATGATTGAGCCCCTCGGCCAACACTACGACTGAGAAAAACTTCACCACGAAGATGTAAGGATTTCTAAATCTCCCACTTCCCAACACTTCTAACACTAACCACTAATGGATTCACCATGTCATTTTCATTCTAAGACAACCCAAATCATCACAGATACCCCTCCTTAAGGTAGTTTTTTGGCAACTGCTCCAATCAAAGCAATTCCTACCCTTCACAACCTTCAAACTTTGGTTTTCACCTTCTCAAAATTACTTATATTCAAAACCTCATGTTAAAAACATAATGTACATGTTAATTCAAGACCATTCCATGAGAAACAGATTGGAAACATCCATGGAATGGTCACATTCCTTCACAAAATCAGAATTTATAAGGAAAACCAGTGCTTCAAATGTATAGTCAATATAAAGGATGTAAATCTGAGACTATTAGATCCTCAAAGAATTAAATATGATTTTAAATGATGTTATTTTTATCCTTAAATAATTATTAATCCAATGGAACTTCTAAGAAACCAAATTCATGCAATAAAAAGAAAATAAATTATTAAAATTTTGGGTTTTACCATACTTTTTTATAATAGTCCATACAATGGCACCTCCCCCTATCCCTCGTACAATCATTGAGCCCCATCTTATAAAATTCCTAAAAACTTCCCCCAACCGATTTGGATCGGTTACATGGCTTAGCTAAGTTGTTAAACTCCCTAAAACCATTTTCCCACTAATTTCCTAACTAGTCGTTATATTTCAAACTTTTGAATTTTCAAATTAGGGAAATGGCTTAATTACTTAGTAATTTTGAAAACCATTGACACGTATGGATTCCAAATACCTTATTAAACACTCCTAGACTCTCTTAGCCTATTCAGACATCACATTGTCATCATTTTCTATTTTTATTCCTAAGGTCCTTACCAAACCTTCAAGACATTACATTCATTTATTACATTTATTTCACTTATACATTATGGGCTTCAATACATTGAGATTGATTTCAACCCAAGACTTCATCTCTCATCCATTCCTCCATGGTGTCTTCATCCTTTTCTCTTTCTTCTAATGAGGTTCTCTAGTACCATACTCCCCATGAATGAAAGTATTCTTGTCCCAAGAAGGAGTATTCCTCTTCCATGTACCAGTTTGGTCATGCCTTGGATTTATCTTCCTGTCAAAGACCTAGTAGTCTTCCAAGGTTACCTTCTTCATGTTTCTCCAACCCATTTTCACATTACACAATTGGTTAGAAACAAAATAATTGGTTTGATTCCCTTTGCTAGGATATTTTTTTTGTTCAAGGGACTGTCTTCTTTCCCCTGTGTTCTTCACCTATTGCCTCTGTAACTATTGCTTCCTTTCACCTTTATTTTTCTCCCCAAGAGGACAACTAATGGTCCCCACTTGCACAAATTTCAAGTCCCAAAGTCCGATATCACTACGACTTTCCTTTTTCTTAGTTTTATGTCCATAGACAGTCATCTTCCAACCAGTATCATGGTCGATCTTCCCTTACAAAATCTGATCCCCAAAACACATTATGATCTTCTCTTTACCCTTATCCACTAAATGTTTCATTTCATACTTTTTGTTACCCTTATGCACCATGTAGATGTTAAAATACCCATCATGCATGGTTATTCTTTCCCATTGTAATGGTCTCCCTATAATTATGTGTCCACAACTCATGTCTATCACATCACACAAAACATTATCCTAATATGCACCAATTGAAAAGTCAACATAAACTTGCGCCTTAACCAAGAGATTTTGGTTTGCACTAACCCAAATTGCATTGTATGGTCAAGGATAAGGAAATGTCTTCAATTTGAACTTATTAACAACTTCATAAGAAACCAAATTTCTATGTGCACTAGAATTTACTATTAACTTTCATACCTTACCCCTTGTCAAAAAATTGGTTCTAAAAATGCTTACTTGTGGTGCTAGTATAATTGGTTCTCCTCTTCCCATCAGAAGACACTCTCTTTCCTCTGGATAAATCAGTGTAGACTCATCCTTCTCTTCTTCTTGTGTGATATTTTTTCTCATATCCCTTGTTTTTCTTGATCATTCCACTTAGGACATCTAAATGATTGGTTCCCTACTTCATTACAATAAAAATACTTACCTGTGAAAGTACCACTCCCTCTTCCTCCTCCCAATCTTCCACCTCTATTAGTGTATCCACCTCTCTAATCTAATGTGGTTCCCTTTCCTTTATCCTTGTCATTGCTTCTCTGAGAATCTGCATTTTTTTTGTCACATCTTCCTCTCATGCCTCCTCCTCCCCTATTGTTTTGTCTCTAAATCTTCCTCTTCAACTCCTCCCTATGCTCTTCTTGCAAGCTGAAAGCATTCTCCTAGGGTCCTTGGTACATTCAACCCTATCTCATCCTATATGATATACTTCAGGCCATTGATGTATCTGGCCACCTTCTCATCTTCATCTTCCACCCCTCCCCTAATGCTTAGGGTGTGAAACTGCTCAGTGTATGAAATGATGTCCATGTCTCTCTGCTTCAAATTGTTCCTCCTCATCTTTATCTGGATTGCCAAATCTAATGGAAAAAATTGACTCTTCACCATACTATTTATTCTGTCCTAATTAGAGATTGTTTTCAACCCCCTTTCCATCCTCTCATTCTGAATACTAGTCCACCATGTAAGGGTTTTTCCCCTTAACCTTTCTTTTTCCAACTTCACCTTCTTGTCTTCCTCTACATCTTCAAGATCAAAGTAATTTGCAAGTGATTCTACCCATCCAAGAACTTCTTCAGTATCCATTCTTCCTTGGTAGATTTCCATGTAACAATACCCCTTTCCACCATTTCCTTTTCTGCTTTGATTAACCTCATGAATCTCCTCTCCTCGGGTTCATTTTCTTCCCTATGACCCCTATTGGATCATTCTTCATGAAACTCTCCTTCTTCCTCATATTTCTCTTCATGAACCTCTTCTCCCCTAGGTTCTCTCCTTTATTTATTAAGTACTTCTATCCTCTCTAAGAACTAAAGTCTCTCCATTCTCATTTGTCTTTCCTTTCTTCCCTTGTGGCTTCCAATTCCCTCTTTTCTCTTTCCTTTTCTTCTATTGCTTCCTTTAGTTCTTCTATCTCTGTCGCCATTTGGTGTTTGGGTGCCATGACTTCTAACTTCTTCCCTCAAAGTCCCACAAGACCTACTAGTGGGATTTGATACCACTTGATGCAGAGGGTTGGGTGTGATGATGAAACAAGGTTTCTTGTGGAGGTGTACCCTTAGACTCCAAGCACCTAAATATCAAATGATGACCCAAGAAACTCTCCCAATGAATGGCTAAGATGATCTTAGGAAATTTATAACAATGAGTGATCAATGAAATGGTCTACAACCCCACCCAACACTCACACCTTCAAAACACTCCTATAAATCCTAAGTTATGTTACCACATAAGATGAGCAATAGTATGTGTCAAGCAATAATATATGTCGAGACCTTCGATGACCGAGCTCCCTTCAACGACCGAGCCACTTGGCCAACACTGCGACCGAGAAACACTTCACCACTAAGATGTAGGGCTTTTTAAATCTCCCACTTCCCAAAAATTCCAACACTAATTGCTAATGGATTCACCATGTTATTGTCAATCTAAGACAACCCAAATTATCAGACATACCCCTCCTTAAGGTAGTTTGTTGGTTGTTGCTCCAATCCAAGAAATTCCTACCCTTCACAACCTTCAAACATTGGTGATAACCTTCTCAAACTTACTTATCTACAAAACCTCATGTTAAAAACATAATTTACATGTTAATTCAAGACCACTCCATGAGAAACAGATTGGAAACATCGATGGAATGGTCACATTCCTTCACAAAATCAGAATTTATAAGGAAAAGTAGTGCTTCAAAAGTACAGTCATTATAAAGGATGTAAATCTAATACTATTGGATCCTCAAAGCATTCAATCTGATTGTAAATGATTTTCTTTGTATCCTTAAAGCATTAGTAGTCCAATGGAACTTCTAAGAAACCAAATTCATGCAATGAAAAGCAAAGAAATTTTTAAAATTTTGGGTTTTATTGTACTTTTTTATAGCAGTCTGTACAATGGTGTCTCCCCCTATCCCTCATACAATCATTGAACCCCATTTTATAAACTCCCTACAAACTTCCCCCAGCCGATTTGGATTGGTTACATGGCTTAGTCAAGTTGTTAAACTCCCTAAAACCATTTTCCCACCAATTTTCTAACTAGTTACATTTCAAACTTTTGAATTTTGAAATTAGGGAAATGGCTAAATTACTTAGTAATTTTGAAAGCCATTGACACGTATGCATTCCAAATACCTTATTAAACACTCCTAGACTCTCCTAGCCTATTCAGACATCACATTGTCATCATTTTCAAGTTTTTAGTCCTAATTCCTTATCAAGACCTTCACGACATTACATTCTTTTATTACATTTATTGCCCTTATACATTATGGGCTTCAATACATTGAGATTGATTTCATCCCAAGACTTCATTTCTCCTCCATTCCTCCATGGTGTCTTCATCCTTTTCTCTATCTTCTTATGAGGTGCTCCTGCACCAGTTTGAAACCCTAGCAAGCCCAAATTAAGCCCTTAAATTGGAATGCAACTTGCTACCTTTAAATGACACACACACTAGGGCACAAAAATGACAAAAATGAAAAGCCCTAAAAGTAAAACAACCAAAATTCCTAGGGTCGAATGATCAACACTTGCAACTAGGGAACAAATAAAATCTAGGATGCAAAAAAGAAAAGACCCTAAATAAGTTCAGGGTCAGGGATTCTGCATAAATCCCTTTATTTATACCTTACAGAAAAACCTAAACAATAGAATAAAAAAACAAAAAACAAATGAAAATGAAAAGAAAACCCCAAATCACACCCACAAAAACAAGGAAGGGGACTTACCTGAACAAAATATCACACATGTTGGCATAGAGATCCTTCAAAAACACACAGTTAGCAACCAAATTCAACTTTGAACATACAAATTTAAAGGCTTAGGAAATTGGTTGCAAAGGCGCTCTTGGGAATAATTTATAATTTATTGGTGGTTAAAATGACCCTTGAAAAGCACTATTATAGACTGGTTGGGAAAGGAGCTTTAAATGTAACGTACGACCCTAGGTCGAAAATAAAGGCTCTGTGTTCTAGTCTCCGGGAATACGATGTCCATAATACAAAAATAATTATGGAAACCAATAATTTGAAGTTCGAACAAAAATGAGGCAAAATATGGCAGACTTCGGGGTCCCAAACCCCGAAGGAGAACAAAGACAAATAGGCGAAGTAAGAAAAAGAAAAAGAGAAAAGAAGAAAAAGGGGGACCCAACATTTTTCCCAGGGAAAAATGCAGGGATAGGTATGCAAGGCATAATAATTCCATACATCATTCTCCTCTAGTTGAAAAGAATGCAGCTCCTATAAGTTTCTATCCTCAAACTGGTACCATTTAGACTAATTTGTATTCTTCAATTCCCAATGTATAATCAATGTGTTGTTTGTTGGTGTTATTCCTTCCCACTATACCAAATATCTATTATATTTGCCTTGGAAAGTATCAATAGACTTCTTATCTAAAACTTGTGCAATCTTTTCTTTTTTCTTGGTTGGAATTGTCTTCTTTTAATTCACTTCATCCTCACTATCAGGAGCATGATATTTACCATGGAAAGTATATAAATCAAAGACATTAAACACAAGTAAAATATTGAGACCAATGGGTAAATCTACCTCATAAGCATTTTCATTTATTTTCTTGAGAATTTTGCATGGACCAATTTTCTTATATTTCAACTTGTAATATGTCCCTATAGGAAACCTCTCTTTTCCTAGATAGACCATAACTAGATAACTTGCACTAAATACTTGATGTTTTCAAACAAAATATGTTAAAGCTTTTTACCTCTCACTACTTTCCTATAACTTTTGTCTTACTTCTTCCTACAACTGGTGAAGGCATTTTGCAAATGCTTCATCATCATCACTAATTCTATCACCAAGTGGAATTTGTACCAAATCTAGAACACCCAAATAATTCATACCATAAATAATTTGAAATGGTGATTTACCTATTAATCTCTTCATTGAACTCTTATAGGAAAATTATCCCTGGGGTAATGCCAAATCTCATTGTTTTGGCTTCTCCATTGTAATTCATCTTAACAAATAACCCAAAACTATGGTTGATCGCCTTCATTTTCCAATCCATTTCAGGATGATAGGCACTACTAAATTGTAATTTCCCCCCTCTTCTTCTATAAATTCCTCCATAAATGACTCAAGAACTTGGTATCTCTATTAGAGGTGATAGTTTTTGGAACACCATGCAATCTAACAATTTATGAAAAGAGTAATTATGTCACCCTAATAGAATCACTAGTTTTCTTGAAAGAATTAAATGAGCCATATTTTAGAATCTATCAACAAATAAAAAGATGGAATCCTTACCTCATTGTGTGTTTGGTATCCCCAATACAAAGTTCATTCTCAAATCTATCCATAGTTCTATGGGTACTAGAAATTGCATATACACCCCTGTATTATGTGATTTTCCTTTAGCTACTTGAAAAATTCTACACCTCACCACATACCTAGTTATGTCTATTTTCAGCTTTGTCTAGTAGTATTTATCTATTACTAGAGCTATTGTTTTATCATTTCCAAAATGTTCAGCCATACTACTGCTATGAGACTCTCTAATAATATTTTCTCTCATAGAGCCAATGGGAATGCATAATTATTTTCCTTTGAATAGATAGTCATCCTGCTATGATATTCACCTTGAATGTTCTCCATTTGTCTAGGTACTCAAATTCTTAATTTGTCCACAATTTATGAAAAAAAATGTTCTTAGACTCATACAAATATTTCATTGCATCAAAACCAACTATCTCAATTTCCATGGTGGTTAAAAGCACTACATTCCATCTTAAGGCATCTACAACTTGGTTTTGTTTCCCCGATTTATGCTTCAAAAAAAAAGTATAGCCTTGTAGGAAAGAGACTCATTTTTCATGTCTACTATTCAATTTATTTTGTGTGTTTATATGCATGTACAAAATACACACTCCTTATGCACTAGATAATGTCTCCAACATCTCAAAGCTTGTATAATTGCATAGAATTCTACATCATAAGTTAACTAATTATTTCGTACATCATTCAACTTATCACTAAAAAATTCAATGGCATTACCTAATTGACTAAGTATAGCTCAAATTCCCACATGTGAAGTATCACACTCCACCTCAAACACTTTATCAAGATTTGGTAATGAAAATAAAGGAGCTTTGGTAACCTTTTTCTTTAGATACTGGAAACTTTCCTCAACTTCTTTAGTCCACATAAATTCCCTTCCTTTGGTGTAATCTATTATGGGTTCTACATAGCTACTAAAATTATGAATAAACTTTCTACATAAAGTAACCAACACATGAAAACTTCTTACCTCTATTATGTTACGTGGACTAGGCCACTCAAGAATGGATCTAACTTTCTTTGTGTCTCTTCTGACACCATCTGCAGAAATGAAAACGCCCAAAAAAACAAAACTATTTTACATGAACCTACACTTCTTAAAAATTGCATCGATTTTCTCTGTCCTTAGCACCCATAATATTATCCTCAAGTGTTTCAAATATTCATCTTTTCCTTTACTAAAAACCAATATATCATCAAAATAAACTATTGTAAACTTACCAATGTAGCACTACAACACAATATTCATTATCCTCATAAAGGTACTATGAGCATTTCATAAACCAAATAGCATAACCATCCACTCATACAAGTCATCTCTAATTTTGAAATTTATTTTCCATACATCCCTTTCTCGTCTCTGGATTAGGTGATAACTAATTTTTAGATCTATCTTGGTAAAATATGTTTCTCTTGCTAGCAAATCCATCATGTTGTGTAGATGAGCTATAGAAAAGTGATACATGATGGTGATCCTATTTATTTCTTGACTTTTTGTTCACATATTCCATGTTTCATCCGTATTTGGGGTCAATAATGTTGGTATAACATGTGAGTTCATACTTTATCTCACCACACTTTTCCTTATAAGTTTTGTCACTCGTTCAATCAATTTTGCATGTTGTGTTGGACTCATTCTATAAGATATGATGTTGAACATATCTCTTTGGTTGAAGACCATCAGGTAGTTCTTCTAGGATAACATCAACAAACTCTTCCAATATCTCAGTTGCTTCTAGTGGTATTGACAAGTATTCCTATTCTCCTTTTTTCCAAATTACCAATTCATAACAAAACCCTATTACCTTCATTTCTTTGAAATTTTCCCTTTTACATAGTATATTTCCACCCTTTCCATCATCGTTAAGAGGGAACAGGTATACTTTAGATGCATCCTTCTAAAAGGTGTATGTGTTTTTCTCTCATCATGAATAACTTTCCAATCATACTACCATGGTCTCCCTAGTAAGACATGGAATGCATTAATTTGAATGAAATAACACCACACTTTATCCTTGTATACCTTTCCTATCAAAATTTTATCAAGACGCCTCTTATCTATTGTATCTTCATTCCTATTTTTGAACCATGCAATATAGTAGGGGTGAGGATTCTTTTCACACTACAAATTTAGTTTATCTACCATTTCTCTAGAAACCATATTCTCACAACAACCTCCATCAACAATTACATCACATACCTTTCCACATGAAGTACATCTTGTGTAAAATATGTTGGTTCTGAGCCATGAACCATCAAGAACTAGATTTCATATTCTTTATCCTTTGCTATAATTATATTTATTGTCCTTATCATGATATTTTCTCCTAATTTTGGTGATACCTCTTGTTCTACTTCATTCTCATCTTAAGATAGGTTCATCCTAGTGTTATATGCTGAATGTGGACCTCTGAATTTGGCACAAACACAACATAGTCATTATACAATCATTCAATTCACAAAAATGAACATGAATTGTCCACCTTGCAAACTCGATTGAAGCAACTTGTTGCCTCCTAATCAGTTGGGGATGTTGAGTTTACCCTCAGAATGAGAGCAAACAACCTGACCATTGCTAATATGGAGGATTTCTAGAATGTAAGAAAATACCAATTTGTCATTATTCTATGAAATTGAAATTGCAACTAGTCTATGAAAAGAAATGCAACTATTCTATGAATTGAGAAATGATTGATCCAAAATTGAATTGAAACTAAGCTATGGAAACAAAGTGCAATTAATCTAGGAAAAGCAAATACTCTTATTCTAGGAATGAAAATGCTTGTAATCTAGAAAAGAAATTGATTTTAAACTAGAATTGAACTTGCCATTAATCTAGAAGGCTTTGAGAGAATCAAATTGAAATGTTAGATACATGAATGAATCACAAATGAAAACAATACATCTTCAATTCCAATTAAAACTAGCCTAATTATGCAAATTTTAAGCTTAAAGCATAAAAGAAATCAAATGCAAATTGACTATAATATTGATGCTCTCAAAAATCATCCTCTTAAATGAAGAAATGAGGTCTAATTTATAGAAAACCATGGAAAGAGAGTGAAGAGTTTCTTGAAAATAAACAGTTGTCTCTTCATTCTCTTTTGAGACAAAAATGCAAAGATTATTTAAATAAAAGGGTGGATTATTTCCACATGAGTGTCCTTTCACAAGGAATTATGGAATTTCTTATTGAGGATAATTCATCCAATAATTAAATAACCTTTCAATTCCTTTTATGTATATTAGCTAAAGGGAGTGGAATTGATTTAATTAAAAGCACTTATGACTTTAGAATTAAATCAATTAATCATAGGGATTTTTAGCTAATAAACTCTGAGAATTTAGGAATTAAATATAATGTCAGATTTATGCAAATTTGGGTTTTCTGCATTTGAAACTCAGTCAATTAAA
>MU223550.1:107652-126431 GCA_018584345.1 Thuja plicata | reverse complement strand
GGTGAGCTTTACTGAATGCTCGGTATAGGCTGTGGGCTGAGTGATGAGCTCGGTAAGCATTCAAAACCGAATAAGTGTTTTCACTAAGTGCATTCACTGATGCCAAATGTATCATTATTCCAACAATATATTCTCAAATCATCTTGGATAGAAAACTTTAGGCCATTAACATACCTTGCATCCAAATATTCACCATTTTCTTGGGGGCCCACATGAATGGATAGTTTGTAGAACTCGCTTGTATAATCTTCTACACTAGAGAAATTTTTCTTTAGATTTTGAAATCTTCAAGAAAGGGTTTGTGTATAATCTATAGGTAGAACCTTCTCTTTCAGATTCTTCTCCATCTTGTCGCAAGTTCTTATGTTCGTCTTTCCCTCGCAGGTTATTTATTTTTGAAAGTGATGCCACCATATCATTGCATGTCCCTTTAACTTTGTGCATAAAAAATATACTTTCTTTTCCTCTGTCATATGATTCCATTCAAAAAAAATCCCCATGTTGTGTACCCAATCTATAAACTCCTTCGGTTTAAGACTACCTACATAATTTGATACTTCAACTTTTATTCCATCATTTCTTCCTTCTAATTCCCTGAGCATCATTTCCTCAATCGGTAGTTCATTTATTTTATCTTCCTCTTCTTTGGCTTGTGCATGTTGCTCAACTCCTCTTTCATGGCTTACTCTATCATCTGAATCATCTCCTCTTTGTCTTATTCCTTTATTTCTAACATTTATGTAAGATTTACTACTTTTACCTTTGGATTATTTGTATATCTCTATGCATCTATGTAATACCTCTTTTGTGTCCTCTTCCAGCCATCTTCCCTTTTTGATACCAGATGATGTAATTATATTTTTAACCATTAACATAATCATAAGAGAAAAGCTACATAGTAATATTCCAAAGATAAAATTCAATGGTTCTTTTTTATTCCCCAACTACTCTGCTACTACAATGAGAGAAAATCACTAATTTAACTACAATCTACAAAATACCATTTTTGGCATATTTTCACAAAATCCATTTTTTGTTGTTTTGGGTAATATCTAAATCTATCTGAAAGACTACAAAAATTTCAATTTACTTAGATCTAAATCAAGTGACACCACCCATGAACTCACTAAGAAACCGCATGCATTAAAAAAATATTCTTAAAAAACAAAAACTAGAAAATCTTGAAAAAAAAATAGTAAAAGTTGATTTTGTGGCCTTATATGATAGAACTTGGCCCCAAAAATGTGTCAATATTTGGTCTAATAAAATAGATACTATTTTCATATTAAATAACTCTTCAAGGTGTATCTTCCTATAAAATCTCAGCCCAAATGGACAACCGAGTCAAAATTTATGACTGTCTGAAGTCCCTGCATTAGACCCTCAATTACAAGAGAAAATGGGGGTGAAGTAGAATACTATCCTAAAATGGTATATGATAGTAGGCTTGGGATCATGGAGGATATAATAGTTTACTATAGTGTAAATAATTTATACAAAAATAGTTACCTAACATATAGCCTAACCCATAATGGGTGACATTGAAGACAAAAGACACAATCGATCTAAACATATGCCATCGACCAAAAATTAGTTTAACTTAATTTTTATTCACATGATTTCTTTAGCAACATCTAAGTTGGAAATTTCTCTAGAATTTGATGCTACATCAAAATTTAGAAGCATGCTCCTCTTCATCTTCTTTGACTTTAACTCCATATAGAAAGTTGTAAAGGCTGACTAGTTTTTGCTTCTGATGGTTTAACTCCAAATTTTTTATCGCATAGGCAATCACCAGGATACAATTTATGATTTGTTAGGGTAGATTTGAGCTCTTCTTCATCTATTTGATTTACATTAATAATTTTTAGTAATTAAATATTTAGTAAATTTGTTTGGCCTAATT
Source organism: Thuja plicata (assembly GCA_018584345.1). Taxonomy (NCBI): domain Eukaryota; kingdom Viridiplantae; phylum Streptophyta; class Pinopsida; order Cupressales; family Cupressaceae; genus Thuja; species Thuja plicata. Next base: position 124,525 of record MU223550.1, on the reverse strand, counting down.
CAATAGGATGCATATCAAAAGCACAAATTAAGTTAAGTTAATAATTAATAGTAATTAAATATTCAATTAATTAGTTTAGCCTAATCCAATAAGATGCACAAATTAATTTAGATTAGTAATTAACTAAATATATGGACACTTATCTATGAAATTTCCTACTTCACTATAGTTGAAACATTTAAAAGGTAACTTATGTTTGTACTTTTAAAAACCTCTCTAAAAAATTTGCTTCCTCTAGATTTGGATCGTCATTGGAGTCCAGATCTTCTTGTCTCTTGAATGTTGTAAATGTCCCCTCTTTCCTTGAATATTTTTCAATATCAATCCTCATCTCATAAGCACTTAGAATTCCATGTAGCTCGCCCATATCTAGTTTATTCAAATATTTAGCTTCCTCAACTTCATAGACCCTAGGATAAAACCTTAGGAGAAGAGATCTAAGTACCTTTCTCATATTCAGTACGTATTTCTTATCTTCACCAATTCATTTAATAGTGTTAACTGCAAACGTCTAAAATCATCCTTATATTAATTTAATTAATATTCCCTTAGCATTATAATTAATTTTAATTAATTAATCATATTTTTTATATTCTTCTATTTATTTAATTAAATATAATTCACTTTCCTTAGTATTTAAATTTAATTTAAATACTATCTCTTTTAATGTATTAAATTTTATTTATATACATTATCCCTCATTAGTCCTTTTAAATAACTTTTAATTTTTTTATTCCTCCACATGACTTAAATTCTACTAAACCAAATTAATCTAAATTTTAAATTTAGATTAAGCTAATTTGAACCTAGATCTTTCCCTACCTCACATCACTCTCACCAAATAGACCTACTTACTAATTAACTAATGTTAATTAGGCTAATTTATTAATTCCTACACCAATTATTCCTAATTATTTGCTCACACGTGTGAGAAAATTTCCAAAAATCACATTTTCCAAATAATCCTTATTTGGTGCCAACAAGGTTTCTTACACCCATGATGACACCTTCTTACACTTTCTAAAAGTGTTTCATTGGCCCAAATCTCTTACACCTCTTACAAGATCCTTCACATGTGTACTTTAAGTACACTTTGACCCATCACATCCAAAGTTGCTCACACATGTGTGAGCAAAGTGGGCCTCTTGCATGGCTTATGTGTCCCTCATGTGGAACCTATGAGGATGTCACATGAGCTCCACCTCATCCAAGCCCTCTCTCTCCAAAAAATCTATAAATAGAGGTCATTGTCAAGAGAAAATCATCTCTCTTTTATGCATTGTTATCATGCTAGTTTAACTTTTGAATTCTTAGCTTAGTTTTTCATGTTCATTCTTTCATGCTTGTAGCTCATTTCAAATCTAGATGTTACATGTTAGGATTAATGGAATGAACCTGTTTTCTTTTCATTTGATCTTACATATCATTCTTAGCATAGTTTTTTGCATTATCATTTTCATACATTTGATGAAGGCTTGATACAAGTTCCTCATACTTGTTCTTGAGCTCATCATTATATCCATTAGTTGCATTAAGTTTCCATCCATCAATCATAGTGGGATTAAGTTATTGTGTTGGGAGAGCACACCCACAATAATCTCTAAGAGCAAATCAACAAGGCATTGGGTGCCCTTGTTTGGCTCAACGAAGGTTGTGGTGCTAGTTCTTGTCTTAGAATACATTTGAACATGTTTATCTTTTGAATCTTGTTTTAATGACTAACCTCTAACGTTTGCATGTTTTAAGTGTTGTTCTTGACAAGATACTTTTATCACATACATTTTGGCATGCCCGGTGGGACCCATGTCCCTTAAATTCTAACATTTTTGCAAATTTCACATTTTTCTGCGATTCTAAAAATTTTCACGCAGACCCATCTCCGCACTGGAGTCTCCATCTTCACAGATCACCATCTGTGCTTCTCAGCTGTCTACGCTTCTCGGTCGTCTACGCATATACAGACTATCGTCTCCGCCTGCTGAAAAACAAACTTTCATAACATGGTTTAAACTATTTTTTTATCAAGTTTTAAGTATTTTAACTCTCTGGTTTTTTAGAGTAAGACACTTTTAAAGGGTTAAATGTTGTTTAAATTCATAAAAAAAAATCTGATATTTATGTGTATTAGGTCTGTTTATAGAAAAAGCTGACTGTCTATTTATTTGGCCATCTGTGCAGGAGAACGACCATATCTACAGATCACTGTCTGCGTAGATCACCGTCTACGTGTATCATTGTCTACACTGTTTCCTGCGGTCAACATCTTTTTTTGTAGCATTTCACATTTTAAGGACCAGAAAACTACTAACAGTTTCGTGCAGGTTCCCTAGAAGTTTTAACAGATTCTTTGGAATGAACTTGTATGGTTAAACATTTGTCTTGGAATGTATGTTGCTTAAATAAAATGAACCTCACCCAATATTGAATGTTTGAGGGAATGAACTTCATCACTCTTGAATGACTTAAAGTGAATTAACACACCTTTACAAGCTTTCATTTTTGTTGTGTGGGAAAAGAATTGAACATGTATGTTTAATCGCACTATTGTATCTTTTGCTTAGGTAGAAAACACATAGTTTTTCTTTAACTAGGTTCAATTTGGAATGAACTCTTTTTGGTGTGTTTGAAAAAGTGTTTTTCAACACTTCTTTTGAGCTATTTGTCATTAGATTAAATCCCTTAAAATACATGACACTATGATTAAGCTATAGTTGTATCCTCTCCCCTCACCTTCGTGGAACTTGGGTGAAGATAAATCTTAGCTTAATCAAGCTTCTAGAGAGGCATGTCTAGAGGGTGCGCTTCCCCTTTAGAGGATGAGCTCAAACTGGTAATCCCTTCGAACAGTATAGAAATAAAGTGTGACCCAAAGGTCCTCTTTATCCCTTCAAGCTCAGGCGAGTCATGTTCAATGGTAGTCCATACTGAGTGAATATCCTCAGCATATTGGCATGGTTGAACTAGAGACTTAAGTGTCTCACGCTATACAAACTGATTGCGGGGACACCATGAAATCTTATTAGCAATTGTAACTTAGTAGCCTACCCAATTCACCTATAAATGGTGATTTATTATAGTGCAAGGGGAGGGAATATTCTCCCCCAAAGATTCTCAGCATACGTGTCCCAGGGTATTGTGGTGTGAAAGAGATCTTCGTAGCACGACAACAATACCTGGCAAAAGGAAAAAACACAGGCGCCCTTCTAGGGATGACACTGTTGTGTGAGCTGAAGGAATACCAAGAAATGGGCCTAATATATTTCATTTGAAGCCAATTTCCTAAGGTAGCTACTGTTTGAACTATCTTCATTGTGATAAACCAAGTAAAAACATAAGTGGCTTGAAAGAGTCACTTGAACATACACAAACAAGATATTGCAGTTGTAACAAAGTTTCCCAAAGTCACATTTGCTTGTATCCCTCAAGGTTGCTTTTTCCCTTTTTGTATTTTTTTAAGACGTGTGTATGATATTGTTCTGGTTTGAGTGTGCTGAAATTGGTTCTTGCCATCGAACAAATTTGTCCAAAATTAAATTGAAGATCAAAATCTGCCCAGAAATTCAACACACTGCCTTAGCAACAGTCGGTCGTCTCCACTCTAGATCTATTGTCTATGCATATTATCGTATGCGCATATCGCCAGTTGCGTCTAAGATCACCATCTCTACTTGAAAATAGTGAGCTTCCAAATCTGCTGAGACATCCAAAATTTGGTCTTCTGTAGGACCCTGAAATCATTTGCCCTAGATCATTCAATCATTCAGCCAAAATCAAATTTTTTCACATGACATGACCAGTTTCAAGAAACATAAGAAGGTTAAGCTTCCAACACCTCTAGTCTATAGAGAGCAGAAGGAAACTACTCGCAAATCCAAGGAATTTACCAACATATTACCACATCTATCAAACAAGAGATTGAGTATCGTGAGAAAGTTGATAAGATCATTTACAACAACAAAGTCTACAATTTCACGGCCAAGTATTCTATCAACAGTTCTTTCATTTCCATTGAGCAGTACAATTAGACAACCCTCTTGTTTCTAAAAATCAATTCTTCCATTCTTCCATCATCACTCTTCCATCATCATTCTTCCTCCTCTTGGAGCATTAGATCAAATCATCAAATCAAATCAATCCTTTAGGTTGAAAGACCTTAATCAAAGTATTACAAACCTTCATCCTCAAACAAACACAACATTGCTTATAGACCATCAGTCCGTCTCAAGTAATTTAAATCCCTTAGTGATGTCCCATTTTGCTTAAGATCACAAGTCCATCTTCAAGTAGAACATGTGTTGCTTCAAATCCCTTTGTGTTTGTATCATCACAAGGTTTTGTCATACTTAGGTTTTGTTCCAAAAACCTTTAAATCAATTATCAATCAATCAATCAATCAATCCTCAATCAATCAAACATCAATCCAATCAAATCAAACAAATCCAAAATCAAGATCTTTGCTCCTCTCAATCTTCCATTTTCTTGTCTTCCAAGTCCACCATTGTATGGTAGTCACTCGATCCCAAGCTAGAAACATGAGGCATGCGACACTTAACACCGCTACCTTTGAGGAGAATCCTTTCGCTAATCAATACTTTCAAGGCACTAAAGTGCAAGCTGAGGAAGTTCCTGAAGAAACTGATCTAGTGGAACAAGAAGAATGACCTACCCAAGTCATTGAATTCCTTAGCGATCCATACAATTTATAAATGGTTGAGAAAGCCATTATGCAAAAAAATGGCAAAATATTCTTAAATCTTGTTTGAAATGGTGTCACAGTACCCGCTGATTTTGATGATACACTCCTTACCCAAAACATCACCAAAGCCGCTGCTGCTACTACTGCAGCCATGGCTTCTACCTCAAATGTTGCATTATCACGTGACACTAGTAAAGGACCTGTTAGCGAACCTTCCACATTAGTACCTACATCAGCACCTGTGTCAACAACTACATCAATACCCCAATTGACACTAGAACAAATTCAACAAATCCTATGTGCCTTGCCAAATAATACTACACACAACAGCACTCAAATGACGACAACTCAAGGAGCAAGCGCTAATGTCAACAACATAGGGCAGATTTCCATGCCTTTGCCTACATCATCTCTATTTCAAACAATAGGGAAGAAGACATCTGCAACCAATACATCTTGATCCTATCCTTATATACCTCCTCCTACTGTTGGAATGACCTCCATGAGGTTTTCCACCACACAATTTGGAGGAGGAGGGACCTATGTACCACCATTTATTTCACAGAATACTCCAGACTTTACCCAACAATTCAATGAGCTCAAAAACATTGTACAAGGTTTACAAAATAGGGGCAAGAAGGAGTTTTCTTTTGAAGAGATTTTTCCCTATCCATTTGACAAGTCTATCACAATGCAACCATTCCCACCAAACTTTGAGATTCCTAAATTTGAGAAATACAAAGGTGAAACATGTCCTCTACAACATCTCAAAGAATTTTACATTGCATGTCAAGAAGTTGCCTATAATGAAATTTACCTAAAAAGACTCTTCACTAGGAGTCTTGGAGGCGCAACTTTAGAATGGTTCATGGCCCTTCCTTATGGTTCAATCTCTACTTTCTCTGATCTTGCAGAGAATTTTTTTGGACAATATTCGTATAACATTGAGCATCAAGCAACACTCAGCGATTTGTGCAATACTAAACAAAAGAATGGAGAAACCTTTGCTAGTTTCTTACAACGATGGAGACATATCGCAAATCGCATGCCATGGAAAATACCTGATAGTCACTTAATTGACATCTTCACAAAGAATTTTATCTCTGATCCAAATGAAAATGGCTTCACCTGACACCTTTGAATACCTTTTCAAGAAGGGGAAAGACATTGAAGATGGCCTTTTGTAAAGAGGTAGCATCAAACATTATACTCCTTCCAACAATGATAAACCAAAATTCTGGAGTAAGAACAAAGGAGTTGTCAATGATGGAGTGACTAATGCCAAACATGTTCAAAATGTTCAAGCATCCAACAATAACAATCGCAACAACAATCAGAACCAAAATTAGAATCGCAACAACAATCAAAATCAAAATCAAAATCAGAACAACCGAAACAATCAAAATCAGAACAACAATCAGAAACACAATTAGAACAACAATCATAAATCGTGCAATCAATCATTCTTTTTTCCCTACAACAATTACAACAACAATAATAATGACAATCGACAATGCCGACAATTCACAGCATTAGCAGAACCTTTAGATGTGATCTTCAAACAACTTGCGGATCAAGGGATGATAATCTATCCAAATAGTCAGCCTTTTGATGAAAATCAACCTAAACCTATTTGGTATTGAGATAATGAATATTGTGATTAGACCCATCAAGCAAGTTTTAGGGTTAGGGTTTTTCTATAAGAAAAATGGTGTTAGGGTTATGGCTTGTTAGAGAAAAAACAAGTTTTGTAGCATTTTGCAGCAGTATTGAGTTGCAAGGGATCGTTGGTTGTAATCACTTGAAATTATTGAATAATAATATTGGACTCTCTGTTTGGTGGATGTAACCCAAGATTTGGTGAACCATGTTCAATTTGTGTCCTCTTGTTCTACTTCTATGTACTTTATTCATTTTGCATTATTGGTTATATTTGCATGTAATTGTTATATTTATGTCTGTTAATCCTAACAAGTGGTATCAGAGAAGGTCATTTTTAGTTATCCTCTGCAACAAGGTCTCATGGTTGAGTTGGAGTAATGGAAGATCAGGGTAAGTTGAAGGTTGAGAAGTTTAATGGGAAGAAATTTCAATGATAGAAAATGTAGATGGAGGACTATCTCTATCAGAAGGATTTATGGTAGCCATTGGGAGAAATAAGCAAGAAAGTCACAACTATGTCTCAGGAGGATTGGGATATTTTGGATACAAATGCACTTGGGAGTATTCATTTATGCTTGGCACAATCGGTGGAATTTAATATTACAAAATTGAAAACAACTGAATAGTTGATGGAAACCCTAGCAAAGTTATATGAAAAGCCTTCTACATTAAATAAGGTATTTCTTATGAAGCATTTATTCAATATGAAAATGGTAGAAGGTGGGTCAGTTGTTGATCATTTAAATGAATTTAATCTAGTTTCTTGTCAATTATCTTCTATTAATGTCAATTTTGATGAAGACATTAGGATTCTTTTGATTCTGTGTTCTTTTCCTAAAATATGGAATGGCTTGGTAATGGTTGTTAATAAATCTATTTATAGTTCAAATACCCTAAAATTTGATGATGTTGTTGGTGTTATTCTGAGTGAGGAAGTTCATAGGAAAAGCTCAGGTGGGTCCACATTAGGTAGTGTTTTGAATGCAGAAAGTAGAGGCAGATCAAAGGAGAGGAAACAGTTCTAGAAGTCATAGGAAATCATGAGGAAAATCAAAGGGGAGGAGGTCTCAATCAAGAGAACCAAACAATTGCTAGTACTCTGGGAAACCAGGTCATAGGAAGAAAGATTGCTGGTCTCGAAAGAATAAAGAAGGAGACAAACAAGAAGGCAATAAGGAGGAAAATGTGGTAAGTACTAAATCTGAAGAGGATGTTTTTCTTTCTTCCCTTGAAAATGTTGATAATTCATGTGTTCTAGATTTAGGGGCCTCATTTCATGCTACACCCCATAGAATTTATTTTCTTGATTATGTCCAAACGGATTTTGGGCTGGTTTATTTGGGAGATAATGAACCCTTTCAGATTGTTTGGAAGGGAAGAATTAAGATTAATTTGTAGAATGGGAATCATTGGCTACTACAAGAGGTAAGGCACATTCCAAGGCTGGGTAGGAATTTAATTTCAGCAGGACAGCTAGGTGATGAAGGTTGCACAATTACTTTTAATGAAAAAAATTGGAAGGTTTCAAAAGGTTCCTTAGTAGTAGAAAAAAGTGTGAAAGTAGGCACGTTTTTCTTTGTACAGGTCATATTTTTCCTTCTACTTTAATTGTTACAGAGAAAATTCAATGTTTAGGAGTAGTTGTTGTAGTTGAGCAGGTAGAACATGAAATAATCGCTATGGATTCTGAAACAGAACTATGGCACAACAAACTTAGGCACATGAGTGAAAAATGTATGAAATTACTTCATTCAAAGAAAGTTTTACCAGCTCTGAAATGTGTCAATATGGATTTCTGTAACAGTTTTCATATGGAAAAAAAAAGAGAGTTAGTTTTCTGAAGGTTTGGAAAGATAAGAAAGATGAGAAATTAGAGCTTGTGCATACAGATGTATGGAGACTAGCTCAAGTATATTCCCTTGGCAACTCTCTGTATTATTTTACATTCATTGATAATGCAACTAGGAAAGTATGGATTTATTTCCTCAGGCAGAAATATGATCTATTCAGAACTTTTAAAAATGGAAAATCTTGGTTGAGAATGAGACTGGTAAAAGACTAAAATGTCTTAGATCTGATAATGGTGGTGAGTATTGCAGAAAATAATTTGAACATTATTTTTCCTCTAATGGTATTTATAGGCAGAAAATAGTTCCAAGGACTCCACAAGAAAATGGAGTCGCTGAATGCATGAATAGGACAATAATTGAGTGTGCAAGGACTATGAGGTTGCATCTTGGGCTGCCCTTAAACATGTGGCAGAGCCTTTAAACACTATTTTTTATTTAATTAATATAGGTCCCTCTACTCCTTTGGGTTGTAATATTCCAGAAGAATCATGGACAAGTAAGAAGGTGAGATGTTCTTTTCTCAAAACCTTCGGTTGTGAAGCATTTGCACATATAGATTCTGAAAATAGAACCAAGCTGAAAGATAAATCAAATAAATATGTATTTTTTCAATATGGCATTCATGAGTTAGGCCATAGACTTTGTGATTTTGAGAATCATAAAATTGTGAGAAGCGGGGATGTCACATTCAATGAGAAAGTGTTGTAGAAAGTTTAGTTGTGGCAACATGAGAAGAAAGAAAATGATTATGTAGTGTTGGATGATACTCCTAAAGATTATGTTCTAGTGGTTCCTCGTGATCCACAACAACAAAAAAAATACCATAAACTCTAGTGAATTTTTTATGATCTTCAAGGATAACTAGTAGACCTCCTGACAGGTTTTCTCCTTCTTTGTATTCTATTTTATTAAGTGATATTGGTGAACCATAATCTTATGATGAAGCTATGAAATTGGATACCAAGGTTCAATGGGAGGATGGAATGACAGAATAAATGGACTCCTTGTTGAAAAATCAGACTTGGGAATTATGCAAGTTGCCTGCAGGTAAAAAGGATTTACAAAACAAATAGGTTTATAGGCTGAAAGAGGAGGATAGAGGTAAGAAAAGATATAAATCCAGGTTAGTTGTAAAGGGATTTGTATAGAAAAGGGGCATTGATTTAGATGAGATATTTTCTTCAGTTGTAAAAATGACTTCTATTCACACTATTTTAAGTATTGTGGTTGCTAAATATTTGCATTTGGAACAAATAGATGTAAAAACTACCTTTCTCCGTGGTGATTTCGAGGAGGAGATATATATGGAAAAACCCAAGGGATTTTAGGTCATAGGTAAGGAGAAGTTAGCATGTAGATTAAAGAAGATTTTATATGGCTTGAAACAAGCACCTCGGCAATGGTATTTAAAATTTTATAGTTTTATGGTTGAGCACAACTTTAGCAAGTGTAATTCTGACCATTGTGTTTATTTTAATAGGTTGAATAATGACAACTACATTATTTTATTTTTATATGTTGATGAAATGCTTGTAGTTGGGTCTAACATGGATCACATAAGAGAGTTAAAACAATAGTTAGCAAAATCATTTTCTATGAAGGATTTGGGGGCAGAAAAATAAATCCCTGGTACGAAAATTTATAGAGATAGACAGAATAAAAAATTGACTCTATCTTAGGTTGATTATGTTGAAAAGGTGTTGCAGAGATTCTCCATGGAGAATGCAAAAGTTCTTAGCACACCTTTGCCCAGTCATTTGAAATTTACTAAGGAGATGTGTTCAAAGATACAAGAGGAGGAAAAAATGTCCAAGGTATCCTATTCTTCAACTGTATGAAGTTTAATGTACGGCATGGTATGCACCAGACCTGATATTGCACATGTTATAGGAGTTTTTAGTAGGTATATGAGTCATCCTAGAGTTGATCATTGGAATGTGGTAAAATGGATTCTTAGATATTTGAGAGGTACATCCAACATTTTTTATGTTTTGGGGGCTCTAGTACTAATTTACAAGGATATGTTGACTCATATTTGGTCGGAGACATTGACACCAGGTGGAGTACAATAGGATATGTTTTAATTGTCGGTGGGATAGCGGTGAGTTGGATCTCCAGGTTACAAAATATGGTTTCTCTATCCACCATAGAGGCAGAGTATGTACCTACAAAAGAGGCAAGCAAGGAGATGATATGGTTGCAATCCTTCATGGAATAATTGGGAAAAACACAGGTTAACAATTATTTGTTTACAGATATCTAGAGTGTCATTCATCTTGCAAAGAGTTTTGTCTTGCATTCAAAGACAAAACACATACAATTGAGGTATCACTTCATTCGATTGGTATTGGATGATGGACAGTTAAGAATGGAAAAGATACATATAGTTGAAAATTTAGTGGATATGTTTACAAAGAAGGTGACAAGGGAGAATTTGAAATCCTCTTCAGATTTGGTTGGTCTTCATGACTAAAACAATAAAACTAAACAACAGAGTCCAGGGTGTTTCTTTCGATGGGAGCTACAGGGGTAGCGGTATTGCTACAGGATCAGTCTCCAAGTGGGATATTGTTGGTTTTTGGTGACTAGTTAGGAAAGTACTATACACTTTTCTATAATAAAAATGGTGTTAGGGTTACGGCTTGTTAGAGAAAAATTAAGTATTGTAGCATTTTGCAGCTGTATTTAGTTGCAAGGGATCATTGGTTGTAATTAGTTGAAATTACTGACTAGTAATATTGGACTCTCTATTTGGTGGACCTAGCCCAAGATTGGGTGAACCACGTTAAATCTGCATCTTCTTGTTCTACTTCTTTGTACTTTATTCCTTTGCATTGTTGGTTATATTTACATGTAACTGTTAGATTTATGTTTGTTAATCCTAACAAAATATACATGGAAAATCATAAAGGGTAAAACCACAATGAGAATAGTTTCTTGGATGTGCTTCCTAAATCCAACCCCATAGGAATATAATAAGGATTTTGCAATATGAATTGGGTACCAACCTAATAGAGATACCAATCCCCAAATACATAATCAAGGACCAACCTATAGGAAACACCAATCTGCACCTCATCTAAGATCTGAGCACTGAATCAACATGTGATTCTACCAATCTCATTAGAATACAAGATATATAAAATATGAAGGTTGAATACTCAAATTATTCTTAATATGATCAACTTTAGAACTTCCTCATGTAATGTTCATAAGATCTTCAAATAAAACCATAAATAATAATTGAGATGCTACTCACATAGCATTATCTACATAATTGTGCATCAACCATGTCTTCCAAATATAAACGTAAAAAATTAGCACCCTTAGAATGAACCTAAATCAAATACATATATGTATTACAATGATAATTACATTCACAAATCGTATTATAATTAAATTATGAGCAATTTATCCACAAGAGTAAACCTTGAACCAAATGTACAATAGAATCAGTCTAAAATATCACACATTACTTCAAGAGTGGGGAAATACTATGTATTACAAAACATGAACTATATTGGTTTCAAATAAGCTTTGTGTACTTCCTCCATCGAGTAAAATTTATAATCCTTTGACGCATCAATCTAGAACATCAGCATAGTTGACCAACAAGCACAGTGAACACTATGTGACTTCTAACCTTCTATCCTCTAAAGTACAACCTATAAAACTTTGGAATATGGTATCTCATATATAGATTTGCTTTACTTCCAAACCAAAATTGATAACTCTTAACTATAGCGAAATGCAGAACCATCCATCATGATAGGGCAATATATTGTACATATTATTTATGATCAACAACCTCTAGAACATACTATAGATGCTTACAGCCAACATCACCTGTGATAGAATATTAGGATCTATTAAAGCTAGAGAATAATGATAACATTAGAGAACTATGCAACACAACTTGTCATAGTCCTTTTAGAATTTAAATGCATGGTCATTTTATGTTAGATGTAATTAAAATTATTGTTACTACTAGAAACATGAGGTCGTATACAATTACATTTAGTTCTCTCTTATCTACAAACTTTGATTACATCAATGATAAGACAATATTCAAAAAATGTTACACATAGGTGCACAAAACACTTGTTTCATGTATTGAGTGGTGATGAGTGCATGGATATAGTGGATGGACAACATGTGCAATTTTACACTCATATTATTATGTTTTAGTACTCTTCTTTATAGGAAGTGATGTTAGTATCATATAATAACTTGATAATAGAATTGTTGGGGCAATTTGTGTGAGATGGTTGAAGGTGGAAATTTATAAAAATGTCTTATATAATAATGAAATATTTCCCACATAAAATAGTTTGTTATCTTTGATTCTATATATTTGTGTATATATCATTTTATTTGTATTTATTTTCTTAGCTCTTAGAAATTGAATAGATACTAAATAATAGTAAACCTATATCTTATAGAATTGCGACCAAAATAAATGAATCTTTGAGTAAACGGAGATGGAAAAAATAAAATGGAAAGAATGGAAAGAAAACTTATTTAATTTTCATGTGATGTAAATTTTGACCATTTTAGACTTTCTAACATAAAATTAGAAACTCGAATATAATTTTGGAATATGACTTGGAGCTCTAAATAAGTACAAATTAAACTTCTAATGCATATATTAGGTTACATCTAAAATATATCCTAGAAGATTTTATAGTCACATAATTCTATCCACTACAAATCTAAATATTTAGTATTATTTTTCTATACTTGCATTTAAGAAACAAGTAGTGTTTAAAAGCACCTTTGAGGACTAAGTATAAATAAGAAGAAAATTATTGAGTTCATTAATAATGATCAATCCATATATCAAGTGGAACAAGGTTCATAACAAACTAATAAAATAATACAACTAAGTTTGAGAAAATTTAGATTCATATAAGACGAATTATAACTAATGTAACTATGTATGACTAAGTATTTACATACACTCTTTATAGGATTCAACGCCTAAAAATACTAGAAAGATAACATTAAAAAAAATGTAAATACACAAACAAGAGACTTTGTATACATTGAATGGTCTTATCTTATAAATTGGGTTATAAAAGTAGGATATTTAAACTTCAAAATACTACCTGAGTAAGCCAAGGATATGATCTATCTAGACAATAACTTGGTTGATGGTACAATTTAACTAAAGGAGGCAAAATCATACATAATTAGACCAATCATATTCTGATGTGTTGGATTAAGCATCTCTAGGAATAGTATTTGGTTAATGGTTAGCTAGTCCTTTCTCAAAAATTGCAATTAGCATAGGCCACAAATATTAAATATTTCAACCTCCTATGTCCCCTTGGACACTTTCCTAGGTACATGGAGACCTATAAATTCTTTCATTTATTTTAAAACACTTAAATTTAACATAGAATTAAAATAACAAAATTTTTGGATGATTCAAGATTTTCCTACACCCCCAGATGCTCCTACATTAGACAGCTTTGTGAGCTTGGTCTCACAAAATGGAGTTGGATGGTAAAGCCACCCTTTCATATTGCCAAAAAACTTTAGAGAGCTCCATCACTATAATTGGTACCTCCAACTAGTTATATTTTCTCCTCTTCCAACACCTACCTATAAAAATTATCTTCCTCAATTGCCAACTCTTCTTTGCACTCCTCTTCCTCAATTTAGAATCTATTCCACCATCGTTCGACCTCTACTTCCAAATTTTTATCCACTCATTATTCCTTCTCATATTGCCACTAAACATCCCTCTATGAGGCTGAGCTGCTCAATAATTTCTAGCCTTCTACTCTATTGTTCCTTTGCTTTTGTTCTTCTCTATTCTATATGTTTGTTGTCAGTTTGTTGGTGTTACGTTTGTTGGCTTTTTGGATAGGTTGTCAGCTTCTCTTTTATAGTCCTTTTTCTATGTCTCCTTGTTGTTTCTATGTGGACTCTGTAGCTCTATTTTGTTAAGGTTGTGGGTACTCTAAAACCTTCTTTTCTCCTAATCAAAACATCCCTCTCCTCTTCTTAATGAGTTCTAATCCACCCAAGTACACACACCTCCACCAAATGCATTCTTCAAACTCCTTTACATTCACCATCTCAACATAAACTTTCTAGTATTGTATTTTTTAACCAACCTCTCTCTACTCACCTAATCTATTCTTTCCAACATCCTAATATCCTCCAAAGGATATTTTACAACTTCAACTACATCCTCATTTTTTACCACACCACCCATAGCCTCAATCCCCCTCTTTTATTCTTTCATTTATTTCCAATGACATGATTATTTATCTTCAATTGATGTAATCCATTTTGCCTCAAATACTACAATCTCATCCACTCCTACAACTTGTTCTTCACCTTTCTCTTCTACTATCAATATTTTGAAGCCTTTGTAAAGACTTGCCTCTACTAGAATATCTCCCACCTTCATCTTAGGTTCCTCTTCTAAGAATATATTGATTCTTTGAATCTTCCCACAATGTAATCCTCATCTTCATTGATCTAATCATCAAATAAAGGGCCCTCAAAGTTTTTTCATCTTTGTTTCTGTTGTAAGTTCTTAAATCTTTTTCTTCATGCCTCTCAAAAGACATGTCTCTATTGCAAACTCTCCTTCATCTGTATCAAATTTTGGACCTTCCAATTCCTCTACTATATCCTCTTATTTTGTGCCACATACAAGGTCCTCTATTGTATCTTCTTTCTTTTGTGCATGTACCTCTATTCTTATTTATTTTTCTCTTTTCAACATCTTTTTAGTCTCTACCCTTATATCATCCAATTTCTACTGTATCTCTATCACATCCTCTTTCATATTATCTATTAATCTTCTCTCTATTCTCTCAAGAACAAGAATCCCCAAAATCCATCTAATGACATGTAATTTTCTTCTTCCTTTTTTCCATCTTCAACTACTAAAATCCTTAACACAATAAGATCCTAAATTAAATTGCCTCACTTTTAGTGGTCTATTTACACACTTAAGAAAAATTGTCACACAACTTCTCTATGTAGCTCATCTTGTCCCTTTCTAATAAACATTCACTTTTGGTGATCTTCTTACACACTTAGAAAAACCTGCTACAAAACTTCTCTATGTAGGTCCTCTTCCCACTTTCTCATAAACATACTCCATTACATATCTTGGTGCAAGACTACCTCATCTTCAGTGCTCTTTTTGCATACTCGTGAACACTGCTCTACAAAAACTCACACTCTAGATATAGGTGAAATTTATCCTCAGATTTGGCCCTCTGACCGCATACCCACAAATCTCAGTGCAAGAATTCCTCATGCTTGATTCTCTCTCTGCACACTCATAATCTCCTACTCTAATACCATGATGTAGAGTGATGGCATGTAACTAATTGAATGTTTGATAATGTTAAGTTGAAGATGATGCAAGACATTAAATCAATTAATGGTTTGTATTATCATTGATGTCAACTTGATATCATTTGTACGGTTATGTACATAATGCCAAAGACTTCAGAGAATCAATGGAACAAAGATTATGCTTTCAGCAATGCATAAAATTCAAGTATTCACTAAGTGACAGACAACACCGATGGAGTGCACACCATCGGTAAAGGAAAATAAAAAGTCACAGTCATACCCGACGAACAAAAGACAGTGTTTCCCGACGAAGAAAAATCATAGTGATACCTGACGAGTAAAATCATAGGATGCCCGACGGACGAAGATCTAAAGCTCACTGGAGTCACACCGATGGAACTGGCAGTTATCACCGACGACTAACTGCAGAGTTGACCGATAGAACAGAGAGTTTAGAAAATGATAAAATATCTAGCTAGCAGAGCTTAAGGATAGACTTAACTGGCTGTTTTATTTTTTTTATTCGACCAGAGTTAAGTAATTGATTTAAAGAAGATTTGTACAGTTGGAAAGAAGATAACTACGAGATAAATCAGGAGTTAAAGCTTTAAATCAGATTGGCTGGATTGTTTTTCACACCAAGAATCAAGAATCAAGAATTAAGGAATATCATGTCTATATAAGAGACAAGTGTAATTCATTTCCGCAATCACATACATGGGAAGGCGAGTGAGTAGAAAGAGGATGCTAAAGAGAAACCGATGAAGAAGAACTGCATACAGTCCTGATCAATCAAGCTAAAGGAGAGCTAAAGAATTCCGCAGACACCGACGAACAGTGAAGCACAGCATCACAGAGCAGAAAGTGTGGAGCACAAAAAATTGAATTGATACATTGATCAGAGAGGTAATTTACTTAAATAGATCTAAAAATCTGTAATTCAAGTTGCATTAGAAACAAGTCATAGTGTTTTAGTTTAACCATTGAAGCATCAAGTCTCTTAATAAAGCAGGACTTAATAGTCTCCTATATATTGAGGTACATCCCAAGGAGTGCCAAAAAGGTTGATTCATAAAAGTAGCATTGAAATTTTCTAAAGCCTATTGACAGTCTAAGAAGAAGTTTGATTCGAGGATGGTAGCAAGATTTGCCTAAAGCCTATTGACAGTCTAAGAAGGAGGTTGATTCAAGGATGGTAGCAAATAGATTCCCGATACTAAGTGACAACCTCTATGTATAAAATCCTCTAACAAGGTCACACCTAACAGTGTGTTTGTAACCTTTAATAGGGTTGGCTCCTAATAGGGCTCACTTCAGAAGAGTGAAAATTTGGGGT
>MU223550.1:78133-100168 GCA_018584345.1 Thuja plicata | reverse complement strand
GTAGCAAGATTTTCCTAAAGCCTATTGACAGTCTAAGAAGGAGGCTGATTCAAGGATGGTAGCAAATAGATGCCCGATACTAAGTGACAACCTCTATGTATAAAATCCTCTAACAAGGTCACACCTAGCAATGTGTTTGTAACCTTTAACAGGGTTGGCTCCTAACAGGGTTCACTTCAAAAGAGTGAAAATTTGGGGTACCGGTCCCAGTGGTTTTTCCCTTAACGGGGTTTCCACATTAAAATCCATGTGTTATGTGTGTATGGTTTATTACTTTACTGTTTTACATTTCACATATGCATTTCTGGATTGATTGGTATACTCTGCATATTTACTGAGTGTCGGTGAATAGTTTTGTTGCTTATCGGTTATCAAGGAGAATAAGGTCAGAAAAGGAAAACCGACAGACAATTAATTATTATAAGCATTTCATGGCATGCATCTTGTAGGGACTTAATAATATGAGATGTATTTGATTGGTGGTTAGTGATTAAAGGATAAATTTTTGAGGCCACTGAATTCACCCCCCCCCCCCCNATTCCCCCCCCCCCCCCCTCTCAGTTATTACTAACAGTAGAGGACTTCCCTTGCATGCCCAAATACATGTAGTTTACACTAGATGAGGGTTACTCCACCCAATATGTATGTAAGCATAACAAATAAAATAATACGAATTTGCAAGAAAAAATTCCTTCTATTTCTCAAATGAAATGAATTACAAATTTATCAATTACAAAATATTAGCCACTTGGCCTTTAAAATTTGTAAGATATAATTACTACTAAACACTAAAATGAAGGAGAATTCTTCTCAACTTCAAATGTTCACTCAATATTGAATGATCTACTCAACTCTAGATGATCCACTAAACTTTGGATCAACTCCCAATGATCCACTCCGCTTTGGATGAAAAAACAACTATCCCAAGGCCCAATTTATGATACTCTTTATGCCTCATAGAAATACCACTCCCACTCTTGATGAAAAATACATGGAAATCAATAAATACAATACATAGTCAATAGACGACTCTTTAACTTCCTCTAGAGGGTGCCTAGAGAGGTGTATTTTCAATTTTTTGAAGTGGACGCCTAAAGAGGTGTATTTTCCCATTTTCAATGTAACCACTCAATACATTTGAGTACATGACTCTTCTCCTTCCACATTTCCATGTCAAGATAGGGATTTTCTTTATTTTTTGCATTATAAATGATAGGAAAATATACCCATTCTTGAAAATTAAAATTTTTATAGGCCATAAATATTAAAAAATTTAACCTCCTATGCCCCTTGGACACTTTCCTAGGTACATGGAGACTTATAGATGCTTGCATTTATTTTTAAATATCAAACTCTAATATAAAATTTAAAATAACAATATTTTAGGGTGATGTAGGATTGCCCTACACCCTTGAATGCTCCTACATCAACTTGGCACTATTAACACTTCAATAAATATTATTTGAAATGCTATCACAAATTATGTAATTTTTCTCCCTTGATTTTGTAAAGAAAGGCCCATATTATATCATCAATAATATTTTCCTTATATTTATGACTTATAGCAACTACCAAATCTTAAAATTTACTTTAAAAATTAAAATTCATAATTATGATCCAAACTTTAAAGTTTCGCTCTTTCAAGATTACAACTTACCAATCTTCCTATTATATTATATATATACTATAATAATAAATACTTATATTACCTTTGAAAAAGTTGTGTATCAGCTAAGAGTAACCACATAATACCATGAAAACAATCATCCACTTTTGATAATCTTCAAGAATATCGACTTGGTCCTATTTCTTTCCTAGAATAGAACCACAAAACTCAGTTCTCCACCAACAAAAACTTATATATCAGCTTAAAACAACCACATAATACCATAAATACATGTTGTCAACTAATCAAAATCATTTTTCTAACCTTGATAATCTTAAATAATATCAACTTGATCCTATTTCTTCCAAGAATAGAACAACAAAACTTGGTTCTCCACCAAAAACTACGGTGACAACATATGAGCTCTTCCATTATTTACAAAACTATACGTTATCTTTATATTTATATCATAAATTATACTCATTGATCTATGATTAACATGCATGAAATATAGCATAAATTACACTCAATGATTTATGATTGACATGTATGAAAAACAAAAACAATTGAATTTAAAAGCAACTTTATCCCTTCTATTAAATCTAAAAGCAATTCTTATCTAGTCATATTAAAAGTTTAAAAGAATGTCAACTACAATGACAACATATGAATTCTTCCATTATTAACAAAACTATACATTATCTTTATATTTATACCTTTAATTATACTCATTGATCTATGATTAACATGTATGAAATATAACATAAATTACACTCAATAATCTATGATTAACATGTATGAAATATAACATAAATTGCACTCAATGATCTATGATTAACATGTATGAAAAACAAAAACAATAGTCTATTAAATCTAAAAGCAATTCTTATCTAGCCATATTAAAATTTTAAAAGAGTGCCAACTATAATGGAGCTATTGTGTAGTTGACTGGAGAAAAGAAATGATGATAATAATGAGCAGCAGCGAGGAACAAAGCGACAGGTTCCAAATCAGAGCACGAATGTTGAAAATGTTGTTTGGAAAAACATGATTGTTTAACACCTTTTTCACAGTCGTCCAATTGAAACCCAACAGTCCATATGATTGTTTGGTCAAGTAAGTATGATGATCATTATTAAATCCCTTGTGGGTTTCCTACAGAGATGACACAGAGCATCTTAGACATCTTAGAAGGTCCCACTACCAATAAACTTGCCCATATGATTGCAGGCGGTCTGATTTATGGTCTTATCTGACTCATAAAGTCTTATATTTCTCACAGAATTTCTCTCTTTTCCGACTCCCAAAGCTCATAATGGAGTTTGATATTGGACGTTAGTTTCAGAAAATTTAATGTCCATGGACAACGTGGGTTGAGTCAAATCAATGCTTCAAGTATGGAGCAAACCAGGTGGAGCAATGTCCATCCACATATTATAAATATGATTAATTAAAATGTAAAATTTAATATATTTTATTAAAAGTTTGTCGTTTAATTGTTTAACTGATAAGAGTGAAAAAAGAAAACACAATCAATTTCAGAAATAACAGCATAACTACTATACGATGGATTGTGGATGATGCTGGTGGCTATGGGGCAACATAAATGCGCCCTTATGCAGTGTTTTTTTGTCTAACTGTATTGTATTTACATTGCAAGAGGGTGCACTCTCGTGGCCCTTAGATGGCGCTGTGAATGATGATATTTTTTATTGTCATAGGTTAAAATCTTTTAGCAATGCAATAAATAAGAAATGAGGTAGGATCATATTTAACAAAATTTTAAAAATAAATAAAATTATTTTCCTTCTTCTTATTTAAAGTTATTTATTTCATTATCATTTATCTAATTAAAACTATCATCCCTAACAAAATTGAAAAGTGAAAAAAAGCTGAAACAAAATAAGTCTTATCTTGTGATGTGCAAGAAGAAGATCTGAATAGAAGAATTAAACTTTTTTAATGATAGATATTACTTGTAAACATGTGTCTAAAGGACCCTACGATTTTACTCCATTGAGGTGTTGCCAAAATCAGAGACGCGAGCTTGGAAAGAAGACTCAAGCAATACATTATTGAAGGGAATGTGGTGATGAAGAATGGGTGGAGCATAATCATGGTGGAGATAGGTCATTGCATGCACCATGCTTTGGATGATATTATAGCGAGTGAACTAGCTAGGATTTTTTGCCTTATCACTATCCACAAAGCTTCCCAATCTTTTGTTCTCCACATAGCCATAAGCAAGGAGCCAAAATTGATTGCAAGAACAATAGTCATGGAGCTTCACAATGTTCCAGTATGGAGTCACAGCTAGCATCTAGATTTATGAAATAAAACTTTGTGTGGCAACAACAACACTAATCTTCCTTCTTTTTATCGAAATAGTCAAGATGTCTCCTCTTCCACCACTCCATCAAATGAAATGCTTACCTCGCCAATTTCTATACAAAACATAACTGCCCTTCATTACCACCAACAAGGATGTCAAGTTTATTGAAAATGGGATCTTGTTTACACAAAATCGTTCCATTGTGTTGTGGTTGTAAGAATGCCTCTCGGCGTAATAAGAAATGAGGTTGGGATCATACTCTAGACGGTTTTGATATAATATCCCTTTGTCCTCAGTCCTCAACTAAAGAGATATTGGCTTAGATTCATGCTCTCATGTCGAATATGAGAATTGTCTAGATTTGACATAAAACCTTCTATCAAGAAAAATCTAAAATGTATTAACTTAAGTTCATGCATTCATATCATATTACAAAAATTATCTAGCTTTTACATTAAACCCAACAACAAAAATAAGTACCATATTTTTTAATATTAATTAATTAATATTTATAATAAATACATATATAATATGTTAGATAGATAAGACATGGAGCTAGAGCTATTTATTTTGTAAGAAGATTCTAAATTCATATACAACAACGAATTCCTTTAGTACATATTAAATATAATCTTTCTAGGCATGTTCACTTATTTGTGTATTATATAATTGAAGGGAAATAAAATGCATCTTTTGAATATTTATATTTATTGATTAATTAATATAATTATAAATTAACAGTTATAAAATTTCTTTCGCATTCTACAATTTAATAGCTTTGTATGTTGCTCAAATCTTCCTCAACCTTAACATGAACTTATCAACAAAAGAAAGTGAGTTGTCTTTTAAAAGGAATAAATATCAATGGGTTTTCCCATTCTATTCTCCCTAAATGTAAAAGAGGCTCTCACTACATAACAAACAAATTTGCAAGGCAATTTGGGATGCATATGATGTGCATTCCAATAAGCATGAACAAGGTGTCTATTGGCTTTTTTGGAGTAGACAAGATCATAAAGAAAGTTCAATGATATCTTACATGAGTGGATGATGAGTGCAGAAAGTATATTTATCAATAAAAATGTGTAAAATGTGCAATGGCGTCTTTTATATAAAATAAAAATAGAGAAAGTAGGAAGGTGGGATTGGACATTTGATTCACCTCAAATATAAAACATGTGTTAGCTCATATGAAGAGTGTGAGGACATGTGTGAGCATGCATGATATAGGTGTCTCAAGAGGTGGGTACATATGGCTCAACCATATGAAGTGAGACGAAAAAATAAAAGTTCTCTAAGTGGAGACTAAACAAGTGTGAATGGGTAAACATAGAAAGGGCGATATACTAACTATTAAAAATAACCCTATTTAACTAACACCCCTCTTGAAGGGCAACTTAGGGAGGATAAATATAATGATGATGTGTCCCCCCCAAACAATCCATGTTAGATACTCACATACAAATTTCTCATAAATAGAGTAAAGGAGAAAACATTTTACAGTAAAAACCTGTCTCCAAAAGAGAAATGGTACAATAAAAAACTACAAGTGAAGAAAATAGAAGAGAAAGGAGTACTCATATGACCCCTCAAGGTCTAATTATATCACATAAGTACAAGAAAAAACACCCTCGTAGGAGAGATAAAGAGATAATATATAGTTGATGCAGGAGCGTCTTGGGATCTAGGCAATCTTGCATCAACCAAAAATATTTGTTTTCATGTTTTATGTTTGATCAATTATAGTGTTTCTTTCTACAATCGCTATGTGCTTATTCTCGAAGGTTGTCATCCTTCCAGCATGTTCGTGGCTTCATTCTTGTCACCCTCCTAGGATCACGCCTTATTTGGTTACTTCGTACTCGAGATCTTTTAGATTCTTGGTGAGTCTGTCTTGTTCTTCATTTTTCGGCCAGTCTTTGTATTTTTCTGAACTCGTCAAGGTTTTCCCGATCGACAAAGCTCAACAGCTCATTTCTTAATGATGTTACATGTGTGGCTGGCCTATTTGAGGGATAATGATTCATGTTCCACTCATTGGATGAAGATCCTTATAATTTTGGGTCCTGGCCTATCTGTGTAATACATTTTATTTTTCACTGGGAAATGTAATCTTTCTTTTCGGCCTGATGTTTGCAAAGGCCTTATATACTCTTGTAATTATTTTTCATAGGATATAGGAGAAAGATAGAAAAGAATAATAGCTTAGCACTTGTAGGATTCTGATCAATAGATCAGATGGAAGAAAGTACCTACAAAATGTTCATGTAGTCACTGATGATTGCAGATGGTACAAAAAGATAACCTATTGAAGGTTATAATCATGCTTGTATGCCTGGAAAGTATCACTTCCTGCAATTGTTCTTGTAACTGATCATTCAATAATAAGAAGGTTGATCTTGCATTCATTTCCTCTTGTCTTCTTTTGCTTCTATTGTGTGACTCTTGCTACAAGGATCTGTTGGACTCAGTTTGTTCACATTGTCCTTGGCTACATCAGTTGGTATCAGAGCAAGGTTTTCAACCTAGGGTTTGCTTGTGGGGTGGTGGAAGAGAGGATCTGACCTACATTTGCTAAAGATTATGAAGATGGCCAGGAGGAATGTGAGAGGTGGAGCAAGGAATGCAGATCCAGCTATCTTGGATTTGTTGAGACAAATTTCTAATAGATTGGAAGCGGTAGAAACTGCTCATAAGAGAGGAAAACATATAAAGGATGCAAGTGATGAGGAAGGAGATGAATAGAATTAGAATCAGGTCGAGGAAGGAGAGAACAATGAGGCACCACTAGAATTGAGTCAAGAAGAAGAAAGGTTCATCATATATTTGACTAATGTGAATAAGAGACCTCATTTCAATCTACCTGACTATCATGGAAACCTGGATTCATATGAATTGATAGATTGGATCACAAAGATGGACAAGCACTTAGAAATTGAAGAAACTAGTGAGGAGAAGAAGGTAAAATGTGCTTGTGCCAAGTTAAAAGGACATGAATCCTTCTGGTGGGAACATTTACAAATAGATTGGTAGAGAAGGGGTAAAGATAAGATCAAATCTTGGGATAGAATAGTGAATAAATTAAAGGCTAATATTTTGACTGGAGATTACCAAGTAAGTTTGTTTCGGAAGTTACAGAACTTGAAGCAGAAGGACTTAAGTGTTAAGAGTTACACTGAGGACTATTACAAGCTAAATATTAGATTTGGTCATGTAGATGATGAAGTTGAACAAGTTTCTCGCTACCTTAGTAGATTAAGGGTGTCAATACAAGATGAAATCGGTCTCATACAGATTAGGAGTGTGGAAGAATCTTACAAATGGGCTTTGAAGGCTGAAGAAAAGTTGAACCGAAGGCATGAGAAAAGGAAAAGATGTAGAAGAGGAAGATTTTAGAGAGGTTGATCTAGTACTAATGATGGAGGCGGTAGATCTTTGCAGATCAAGGCATGAATGAGTAGGAAACTAAGGATAACGATCACTATAGGAGGAATAATAGGAGTTCATATCGCAGTAAAGGAGAAGGTAGTGGTGAAAGAAGGAAGCTTGGTGGAACTTGTTTCAAATGTGGTGAAGCAAGGCACCGAGCCTTTGAGGGAAAACAAGGCAGGAGGAGAACAACATTTGCAAATGAGGAGTCCACTGGATTAGTAAACATCAATCAGGCAGAGGAAGGACAAACCTTGATGACTCAAAGAATCCTATATCACAGAGAAAAAGATAAGGAATCTTTACAGAGGAAGAATTTGTTCATATTTAGAAGTAAGGTAAAAGACAGGGTGTGCAATGTTGTCATAGACATTTCTCATAATCTTGCCTTAGAGGAATTGGTTGGAAAACTAAATTTGGAGAGGTTGAAGCATCCTAAACCCTATCAGATTGCATGGATACAACATGACCATAAGGTACTGGTAAGTGAACAATGCCTAGTTAAATTCAAGATTGGGAAGTATTATGATGAGGTTTTTTGTGATATTATGCCTATGGGTGTGTGTCATATCTTGTTGAGACCATGGTAGGATGATAGGAAAGTTATACATGATGGGAGGAAGAATGTATACAACGTTGTTGCTAATGGGATGAAGAAAAATTTGTTACCTTTACAGGAACCCCTTAAGAGTGAAGTGTGTACTAGTGCAAAGATTTCTTTAGTGGATGAAAAGAAGTTCTTGGATGGCATGAGACATAATAATAGTGTTTTTCTTTAGTACCCAAGAAGTCAAAGGATATTGTATCAGGATAATAGCACCCAAAAGAAATCAATGGATTGTTGAATGAGTATGCAGACATCATATCAGATAATGTCCCTAATGAATTACCACATGTGAAGAGTATTAACCATTGTATGGATCTGATACTAGGGGCTAGTTTTTCTAACAAAGAAGCCTATAGGATGAAACCAGCAGAGAATGAATAACTCAATAGGCAATTACATGATTTTTTGCAGTGGGGATTGATCAGAGAAAGTCTGAGTCTGTGTACAGTTCCTGCAGTGTTAGCACCTAAGAAAGATGGACAATGGAGGATGTATATTGATTCTAGATCCATTAACCTGATCACAATCAAGTATCAGTTTCCTTTTCCAAGGATGGACAATTTGATGGATTGTTTAAGTGGAGCCAAATATTTCAGGAAGATAGATTTGAAGAGTGGATATCATCATATCAGAATCAAAGAAGGTGATGAGTGAAAGACCGCATTCAAGACAAATGAAGGATTGTATGATTGGTTGGAAATGCCCTTTGGATTGTCTAATGCACCTCATACTTTCATGAGGTTAATGAAGGAGTTTCTGAAGAAATTCTAAGGTAAGTTTGTCATTGTGTATTTATATGATATATTGGTCTTCAGTAAGATCAAAGAGGAGAATTTGATGCATGTTAGACAAGTATTGCAGAGGTTAAGAGAAGACAAGTTACTAATCAACATCAAAAAGTTTACTTTCATGAAAGAAGAGTTAGTGTACTTGGGATTTGTAATATTTCCTGAAGGGTTGAAAATGGATCCTGAGAAAGTGAAAGCCATAGTTGAGTGTCCTACACCGAAGAATGTTTGAGAGGTAAGATCATTACATGCGTTGGCTATTTTTTACTAAAAGTTCATCAGAAACTTTATTTCAATCTGTGGACCGATGACTGAAACTATGAGAGGAGATAGGAAGGACTTTAAAGTGGATACATGGAGCACAAAGGAGATTTGAATTGTTGAAGAAAAAGGTGATTGAACAACCGGTGTTAGTTTCACCTTATTTTAATAAGGTATTTCAAGTAGATTGTGGTGCTAGTGGAAATGCAATTGGAGTTGTCTTGAGTCAAGAAGGAAGGCATGTTGCATACTTCAGTGAGAAGTTAAATGATTCTAAAAGAAGGTAATCAGTGTATGATCAGGAATTTTATGCCATAATCCTAGCATTGAAGAATTGTAGATATTATTTGTTACCCAAGGAGTTTGTACTGTATACTAACCATCAAGCATTGAAATACTTGAGGATTCAAGGTAAGTTAAATCAGAGACATATGAGATGGGTTGAGTTCATACAGAGCTATAGATTTGTGTTGAAACATAAGAGTGGTGTGACAAATAGAGTTGTTGATACCTTGAGTAGGGATTTGATGAGTTAAAAACATTGTATGGGGATGATCCAGACTTTACTAAACCTTGGAAAGATTTTAGAGAACCTATTGTTGCGGATAGGAGTAAGTGGTTAGATTATTTTATTCAGGATGGAATGTTATTGAAAGGTAGTCAATTTTGTATACCCAGAAGTTCTATGAGAGATAATCTCATTAAGGACAAACATAGTGGAGTATTGGCGGGATATTTTGGCATTGACAAGACAGTAGCTTTGATGAGTGAGCACTACTTAAACCATTTATTGTCCTGAAATATTGGACAATATTCTATCTTTTCACCCTTCAAAATTTGTCAAGTGACGTGAATTCGGGAACCTTTCCTTGGGTCTGAGTTTTTTTTATTTTTTTGTTATGTAGGGTTTTTAGGTTGTATGCTTGGTTTTAAGGTTATTCGTGTTAGAATATAAATTGGGTTGTATGTTATTAATGTTATATTTATTTAAATCATGTAACTATTAAATAACTAACCAAGGAGGTATTTGATTTAATAAAAGTTAATTAAAATACCTTTGTTGATTTAATAGATTTAAATAGAATTCATAAGTTTCATTAAGGTGTAATAAAATTAAGTTCAAAATTGAATTAAAGTTGTCTTTTGGAGGATAAAGATGATTGTTTTTGTAAAATCAAATATTTTGACTCCAAAGTCAAATTGGAGTTACTTCTAACCTTAGGGGTAGGTTTAGAAACCCTAGGTTAGTAGTTTTTTTCCTATTTTAGCACATATTTGGGATCTTTTCAAGAACATGGAAGTTGAGGGATTTGAGCTCTAAATCTTGCCAAGGAGGAATTTTTGAAAGTTGAAGAACAATCTGGATAGCTTGCTTGTTTACTACTAGATCAGTGGTTTCAGAATTGTGACAATTTTGAGGTAGGATCCTAAATCTAGGTTTGTGTGTGTATGTTTTAATGTAAATCTTTTATTAGGAAAGTTGTATTTTTGCTTTCAGATTAGTTTTGGTAGTTGGATTTTGTTTGAAACTTTTTCTGTATACCCTAGGATGGATTAAGATTAATCCTGTGGATTCATAATGGTAGTAAACATATTAGATAATCCAAATCTGTGAATTTTTTTAAATTAGGAGTTATCCTTAGAAAATTGATTTTTGTTCTTTAGAAATTCCCCAAATTTAATTTAATACACAATCAGAATTAGAAATTATAACCCATTTGATTAGAAGGCCAAAGATATTTAATATGTATATTTTTCCCTCATAAAAACCTTATAGTTTTGGTTGTAAAAATAATTAAAAATAATTAAAAAAATTTGTGTTTTTACTGTTGGTTATTTTTTACAGAACTGTGTGTTTTGTTTTTTTATTTAAAAGTTTTTTTTTTTTTAAAAAGAGAAGTTTATATTTTAAAATATATATATTGTTAATATATAAAATAAAGTTTATATTAAAAAAGAAAAAAAATTATAATTTTTTTTGGGTGGGGGGTCCCAATCCCCAACCCGACAGCTAGCTAGCATGGCAGTTGTTGTTGCGCACGGCAGCTAGGCTATCAGCGACAGCCTAAGCTGCCTACGAAAACCCTTGGGGGGCCTGCCTCCCTTGGGGAATGGGGAGTGGGTACGTCCCCCCCCACTTCATTTTTTATTATTTTTTTAAAATTTGTTTTGGTTTTTTTTATTAATAAACAATTAATTAGTATAAATTTTATATTATTATTTATTTATTTTTAAAAAGGTGGTAGTGCCACTTGATATATTATATAAATGTTTTTAAAAAACTGGTTCAAAGAGCTCTCCGAGAAAAGAACCAGAAAGAAAAACTTCGATCATTGCTCAAATACAAAAGAGAATTAAGACATTATAAGTTCTCCAACTAGCCGGAGGCTATTTACAGTTAGAAGGAGAATAATCCCTTCTACGAGAGTCTAATCCTAACTATTACATAGGCCTGAAGGCATTACAAAAAGCCATGAGATAATACAAAAGTTCATAGGCATAATACCCTGAACCATAAATGAGAAATATACATAGTATGAGCCATGATCAAAAAAGGATTATCCCAAGGCTGTCAAATGCTTGGAGATCTGAATCTCATCAATAGTCCATCACAGCAACAAGCCTGCAGTAGACAAAAACAGTAAAAAAAAACAACCCTGCAACAAAAAAGCATTAACCTTCCATAAAGAAAAGAGCAGTATCACCCCTCGAACCGAGAGGAGTATTATCACCACCCACACCGAGATTCAGGTTTAGGTGCAGGATGGGTTGAGCAGCCAACATAGAAACATGTGAGGGAGCAGCAGCAGGTCGAACAGATGGAGAAGGATCTGGATCAAGGAGGTCAAGGATGGCAAACACAACTTGATGCACACCAGTCACACATTCCTTAGTGACAGAACTATTAAACTGTTGCAAGGTTGTTTTAACAGGCCTAAAGGACTGTCACTCAAGCCCTTTTGTAATGCTTTCAAGGACCATGTACACTCCATGATGTTTGAGGGCCGAGTGGTGATGAAAGAGGCCACTAATAAGACCCGCACCACCCCAGAAATCATACTTCTGCAATGCCCTACCAAGTTTATTCCCACCAAGTAACTTTGGTTTCACATAGCATGAAGCAATCAGACCCAAATGGAAAGGAGATTGCAGAAGGTCACAAACATTTGATAAAAAAAACCAACAGGATTTGAGAAGGATATATGATGTTTTTCCCAAAAGGGAATAGGATATCATGGTCGATGATTCTCTTGATACCCCTTCGAATGTGAGGACATTCACAGAATAAAATTGTTGCCAACATATCATCTTTAATGCACCCAATAAAGGGTCGTTCCCACTCTTCCACCTCAAAGAAGATTATGTAGTTTCGCGGATAGTAATCCATGTGTAAATCAGAGTAAGAAGAACAGAAATCAACCTGAGTACTAATACCCACCACTGAACTAGGGCGTTCAGACATTATAAGACAATCCATTAACACAGCCTAACTATAAATGGAAGAAGACAATGACAGCAATCACTCACCGAACGGTCAAGAAAACATAAGGGTAAAAAGACACTAAACGGGATTCAAAGACAGAATAAGGAGGGAATAATACAGTAAGCAAAAAATAATCACCAGAACGGATAATATAAGGACAAGCATGAAGCCACATATTAATGCGCAATTAAGCATAAGATATGAGATCCCATCAAAATCTAGCAGTACTCCCGGGAATTAATGATCGACTCAAAAGCAGCGGACGGAACTCACCACATGGCTGTACAAAATTTCCAACTCAGACCACACATGATGGGAAGCAACCCAAACCGTCAACTCACAAACTGCAAAGATAGAAGATCAGAGATTTCACACGAGCCCATGAGTCTACGATGACACAGAACAAAGGGATGACAAGAAACGGCCAACAGCAAAATGCATCATAATAAAATGTGTCACCAAAATCACAATGAATCATAATAAAATGTGACACAGATTTGCATATGTCATGGTGTTAAGGTACAAGTCTAATCATATACCAATTTAATTTAGTCATGGAATATGCTTGGTAGGAAATCATGTCATAACCTCATACAAAAAACAATCATCAACTTACATATGAAGTTATGAGGAAGCACTGATCTCAACCCAAGATATGTCTCAAGGAATTCGGCTTACTGAGATTAGAGAAATATCTAAACATCAAAACCTACACAAATCAATAAGAACACCTTAACATAATTCATCATGAATAATGGATAGCAGGGAGGGGAAAATATCAAGAGAGAAATTTGAGAAAGAGGTGTCTAAATGGACTTTGTCACTTCCCAAATTTTCTAAGCAGTCCGCAAGAATGTTACCTTCTCTAAAGGTATGCGAAATAGTTAACTTATGTAGGGAATCAATAAAATACCAGACCTGTTGCAATATATATTTCAGCTGCCAATTAACAATACACCTCTTAACACAAGCATTAATGATAACTGAAGAATCACCTTCAATATGAAGGCAAGAAATTGATAATTTTCTAGCTAACACCAGACCTTCTAGGATTGCAATTGCCTCTGCCATGTAATTTGTACAATTAGGAATTTATTAATTTTTTTAATTTATTTAATAAACAAGTTAATTGTTATTTATTTAATATTAATTGTTTTTAATCAATATTAATTAGTATTAAATAATGTGAGTTTTAGTATTTGTATTTTATAAA
This sequence comes from Thuja plicata, assembly GCA_018584345.1. Classification (NCBI taxonomy): domain Eukaryota; kingdom Viridiplantae; phylum Streptophyta; class Pinopsida; order Cupressales; family Cupressaceae; genus Thuja; species Thuja plicata. The sequence continues at coordinate 86,448 of MU223550.1, read as the reverse complement.
TTAACTTAGTTGTTGATATTAATTAATTTAATATTAATTAGTAATTTTTTTATGGTGCCAATTTTTTTAGTTAAAAAGGAATTATTAGTAAATGGTTAATATCTTAATTCTTTTTAATTGCTTTTTATCGTGAATCTGTGTCTCTCGTTAAAATGTAGTCTTCTTTTGGGCTTTTTGGGAAACTACGTTGGCTCTTAGGGAAATGTACCAGAGGCTAGGGTTGTGTATTATGTCATTGTATTTTTGTTTTTTTTTTGTGACTTAGTATCTATTAGATTATCTTTCCCCAACTTTTTGCCTTAAGCTCGTGTGTAAGTGAACTTGCAAGTGTGTGTGTGTGTGTGTGTGTGTGTGTTTACTTGGTTTTTTCTGGTTCGAGAACCAATGCATTTTCATGATGGTCTTATGGGGAACTAAATTCTGACTATCATGCCTGTACATTACTTTTGAGATTAATGATCACTACGAGCTTAGGGTAGGTAATCTAGTGTCTAAGGGGGAGTGGCTTGCAATGAGGGTTGGGACCCTAAGAGGTTGTCAGGGTAACTCATTGTAAGTTACTTAATAAGTGATAACCTAATACACTATGGGGTTTTAAATGAATTAATAATATAATTTTATTCCTTACCCATGCCTTGAGTGCTTTTATAGACTAGGATGGGAGTGTGAAAAGATGCTTGATTTGATCTTACATAGTTAGTACCCTTGTTTGTACGAGAGGTTACTAATACCACATAGAGTCACTAGGGGGCCGGGGTCCAGCGAGATTGCCAAGGTCACTTTAGAGTTGACACGTGTGATGACACTTCCCATATTCATTTCAGATTTCCTATGTGTGTTGGTTACCTCTGGGTTTATAGGTATTTACATGTTTAGTTGAAGTTGTACCTTGTGATAAAGGGCTTTTTAGATCCCTTGTTTAGTCCTACTTTATGATTGGTTTGTAAACCGATTGGGATTTGTTGTTATCTCCTCAGCACGGTGGGAGTGGACCATTTAGGTGTCATGAGGATGGGTGGTAGTGATCCTCTTTACCATTGGAGACCTTGACCTTGTACCATTGTTGGTGATCTTGTAGCAGTTGTACTTCTTTGCGACATCTTAGGAGATATGTTCTTATCTTTCTTAAGTTGTTTATCATATCATGTATATGTATTTCAGTTATGCTAGTTATGGATTAATATATTGTACTTCATGTTTAACTATCATTACATACCCTGTGACTTGTGCAGCGGATGTCTTTTCTTTGTATATACCTTATGGTATCAAATGTAATTTTATCATTATTTATGAGCTATTGTATGTGTTAATCATTTTGTACTTTGGGATAGTTATATTTATTCTTTAATTAATTTATGAGTAATTCCTACATTATGGAACCCTTGAGAATTGTATCCTTGTTTATTTTACTTTATGTTAATGTTTTGTGTTTCACGTTTAAATGCTTCCGCTTAATTAATCATCTTGAATGTAAACTTCAAAAAAAAATTGTAAACTTAGTTACTTGTTATAGGTTAATTTATCTTGGGTTCCCTAGCGCGGCATTACATATGGTATCAAAGCTCATGTTTCTTTACACTGGGATCTCTGGTTATCACATACGCCAACTAGTTGTTTAGTAGTTGAAAACTTGAAACAAACTTAGACATATAACACTCTTGTATTTCAGACTATTGTTTTATGACCACATACCATGTCTTTACTTTATGACTTATTTTGTGTTAACATTTTTCCTCGATGTTAATATAGGAAAATGGTTACCGAAACTAGATCCGCTACTAGGGGCTGAGGTGCAAGCCACAGTAGAGGGCGCAGAAGGGGTAGGATCCCTAGTGCATCTGCAGGTTCTAGGATTGAGAGTGTTCACGAGGAGAATAGGGAGGAGCACATTGGTGAACGAGAGGTTGAGACAGATTCTCAAACTATGCAACTACTTCAGGTCATTTTGGATTGCCTTACCGAGAAGAATAGAGATCAAAGGGAAAAGCATCACCATGAGGAGGAGACTAGACAGAGATCCAGGAGCCCAAGTAGGAAGGGAATTGTGGTTGACCAGGAGGTTGTTAAGGTAAGTCAGATGAGAGACCTTCTAAGATCATGACCACCTCCATTCAATGGTCTTGGTACTAGGTTTGAGGTAAAAACTTGGCTCATTGTGTTGGATCGATGTTTTGCTATGCAGCAGTTCGATACCAATGTCAAAGCAAGGTATTCTATCATACACCTCGAGGGGTTTGCAGCCACTTGGTGGAAGATTGAGGAGGATAAGTTGGGGCTTAGCATGGATACTACCAATTGGGAGTTATTTATTGATAACTTCTGTGAGAGGTTCTTATCTGACTAGTGGCACCAGTAGCGCACAGATGAATTCCACAATCTATGGTAGTTGTCCCTTACAGTTTAGGATTATAAGCGTCGTTTCTTTGAGCTGAATCCATATGCAGGGTTTACTGATAAGTCTCCACTAATGGCTCAGCATTTCATTAGGGGTCTTCACGGACGCATCGTTGGGGGAGTCAAGGTTTTTGAACCTAAGACCCTCAAGGAGGCAGTCAACAAAGCTACTCTAGTTGAGGCAAATCAAATTTTTGGTCATGGTGGCTAGATGGGTGTTCACACTGGGGGATATTCTTCTATGGGGTTTCGAGGTAATCAGTCCCAAGGGGCTGGGAACTTCAAGAAACCCTTCTCCCAGTTCAGTGATAACCAGATTCAGTAGCAGAAGGGTTCATATCATCCAACTCAGAGTGGTAGTTCTCAGTCAAAGAAATTCCATAACTTTCAGCACAACAAGCACAATTAGCCCAGTCATCCAGCACATAGCTCCCATTCAGTGGCTAGCAGAGGCAACTATCAGTAGTCTAGTGCACCCTCCTCTAGGAGAGATTATGGTAGAGGTGGTGGTTGCTTCTCTTGTGGTCAGTTTAGACATTACAGTGAATTTTTCCCAGCGTGCACAACAGTTTTTAGGACAGAGGGTCATAGCTTCTTAGCCTGCAGTAGGAGATGTTGGAAGATCTCACAAGGTTTTTGTATCTGTGGATCAGCGCCAAGCAAAGCACCAGGGCACAGTGGTAGAAACTTTGGGTTCTACTCAATGTATTTCTCTTTCTATCTTGTTTGATTCAAGAGGTACAGATTCTTTTATATCTCCTTTTGTAGTAGAGAAATGTGAGCTTGTGGCACTAAAGAAGGATATAAGTTGGTAAGTAGAGTTAGCCTCAAGGGAAAGGGTACCAATAGATTCTCTACTGCTTAATTGTGAGTTGAACTTGGGTAAGTTCACCACCTTGGTGGACCTTCGTATGATTCCCTTGGGATCATATGATGTTGTCCTTGGGATGGATTGGTTAGGATCTCATGGAGCTAGCATTGATTGTAGACAAAAGATCATTAGATGCAAGGATGATGTTGGCAAGGACATGGATATTTTGGGTGTTCAACGTCCTATTTCCCTTCATATGATTTACGATGTGAAACTCAAGAGAAGCATGTGAAAGGGATATCAATTTTATGTTGTATCTATGAATGAGCTAGATGAAGTTGAGATAGAGGACAAGAATCTTAATCATCCTATTCTTCAAGAATTCAGAGATGTCTTTCCAAGTGATATCTTGGGTATGCCACCAAAGCGTGACATAGATTTTCGTATTGACCTCATTCCAGGCGCAGAGCCTATTTCTAGAGCTCCTTACCGGATGACCACTCACGATTTGAGTGAGCTGCGACTCCAATTAGAATATCTTTTGGCAAAGGGTTGCATTCAACCAAAAGTTTCCCCATGGGGAGCACCTGTACTATTCGTCAAGAAGAAGGATGGATCCTTACGCTTGTGCATCGACTATAGACACATTAACAAGGTAACAATCAAGAATAGGTATCCTCTACCAAGGATTGATGACCTATTTTATTAGATTAAGGGAGCCAAGGTGTTCTCTAAGATAGATCTCAAGTCATGATATCATCAGTTGTGTATCCAGGATGTAGATATTCACAAGACTGCATTCTGCACTCTCTATGGACATTATGAGTTCACATTAGTCCCTTTTGGCTTGATGAATGCTCCATCAATCTTCATGTGCTTGATGAATGGATTATTTCTCTCTTATCTCAATCACTTTGTTCTCATCTTCTTGGATGACATATTGATATATTCTAAATCCCCATAAGAGAACAAGGAACATATGCGACAAGTTTTGCAGTGCCTTCGAGATAATCAGTTGTATGCTAATGCAAAAAAATATGGCTTCTTTCAGTCATAAGCTCAGTACCTGGGTCATGTCATTTTAGGTGAGGGTATCTCATTGGATTCCTCAAAGATTCAGGCAATGATGGATTGGCGAGCACCCACTAATGTGTCTGAAGTTTGTAGTTTCATGGGATTGGCTAGATATTATTGTTGATTTGTTCAAAACTTCTCTAGAGTTTCTCATCCTATCACTTCTCTTTAGAGGAAAGGAAATAAGTTCATTTGGATAGAAAAGTGCGAAGAGGCTTTCCAAAACCTCAAGGAGCATTTGACTAGTGCACCTACTCTAGCAGTACCCGATCCATTGGGTGAATTCATGGTGTGTACTGATGCTTCTTTGGAAGGTATAGAGGCAGTCCTTATACAAGAAGGACGCATGATTGCTTATGAATCTCACAAACTCAAGGATCAGGAGCTTAACTATCCTACACATGATCTTGAGTTAGCAACAGTAGTTCATGCATTGGTTCAATAGAGACATTTTCTTTTAGTACATTGGTTTGATCTTCATAGTGATCACTGCAGCCTACAATATATATTTACCCAGCCTAATCTGGATGCTAGGCAAAGACGATAGATGGAATTCCTCTATAAGTATGACTTTGAAGTCAAGTATATTCAGGGTAAGGAGAATGTGGTAGCTGACACCTTGAGTCAAAGGAGGCATGAGATATCGGCTTTGAATCTTGGTGTAGATTTTTGGATTCGTATACTCCAGGCACTTCCTACATATACTTGGTATCAGGAAGAGAGTGCAGAAGTTGAATCAGGGAGACGTTTAGAGGGAAAATTTTCAGGTTATGTTCTAGAGACAGACGATCTTTTGCATCACATGAGCTGAATATATGTACCTCCATCAAACAATCTTCATACATAGATTCTATCTGAGGCTCATCGTGCACTTTACTCAACACATCTAGGTGTCAAGAAGATGCATGCAGATCTTAGAAAAATTTATTATTGGACCGGTATGAAACGGGAGATTTTTGATTTTGTGGCAAGATGTCTAGAGTGTCAGAGGGTTAAGGCAAACCACCAGCATCCAGCAGAGATTTTAAATCCTAATCTCGTTCCATCATGGAAATGGGATATCGTATCGATGGATTTCATCGTAGGTTTGGTTGTGACTCCTCGCAGACACGATGCTATCATGGTCACTATTGACCAGTTGACCAAGGTGGCACACTTTTCTCCTATGAGGGCATCCTACACAGCAACTTTAGTGGCTAAAGTATTTATGCAGGACATTGTGAGACTACATGGTATTCCCTGCAAGATTATATCAGATAGGGATCCAGTATTCACTTCTACATTTTGGACTTCTTTGCAGTACGATCTAGGAGTTCAATTGAATTTCAGTTCAGCATATCATCCTGAGATCGATGGTCAGACAAAGTGGGTCAATCAGTTATTAGAGGATATGTTAAGGATGTATGTCATGGATAGACATCCTCACTAGGAAGACTATCTGTAATTGTTCGAGTTTTCTTATAATAATGGTTATCATAGCTCCATCAGTATGTCACATTTTTAGGCTTTCTATGTTTTTCCTTGTCATACACCTTTGAGTTGGGATAGGCTAGAGGACCGTATTATGCTAGGTCCTGAGATGCTTCAAGATATGGAGAATCAAGTTGAGCACATTTGAGAGCATTTGGTCACAGTCCAAGATAGACAACAGAAGTGTGCAAATGCTCATAGGGTGGATAGATAGTTCACAATTGGTAATAGGGTAATCTTGAGAAGCGACCACGGAAGAGTCTGATCCATTATGGAAAGGGTTCAAAGTTGGCACCTCATTTTGTAGGCCCTTTTGAGATTCTTGAGAGGATAGGACCAGTTTCTTACCGTCTTGCATTGTCACCCAGCTTAGCTCGCATTCATGATATTTTCCATGTTTCAGTTCTTAGACAGTATATTCTAGATGTGATATATGTTCTTGATTGGAACACCTTACAGGTAGATGACGGGAAGCTAGCTTTGGATCTCGTTTGAATTCTACAGCAGTGGGATTTGACCCTCGTGTATCGCACCATCGAGTAGGTAAGGGTCCAATGGGACCCTTATAATGAGTCGTCAGCGACTTGGGAGGATGCAACAAGATTACAGGATTTATATCCTTATTTGTTTGTAGGCTTCCAAGAGTAAGCCTAAGCTAAGAGGGGGTGAATGTACTTCTCGTCCTTTAATAGCTTTTAGTTTATTTTTTTTAACTCTTTTTGGCCACTTGCACATGTGCATCGACTACTCTAGTTTCTATTTGCAGTTGATATTGTATGACTTTTCACTAGATTCCAGTTAGTAAGAACTATGGATTTTACGTGATTCGATATTGTTACAGTTAGACTTATGATCAGTTTTATTATGTTTATCTCGTGTTATGATTACATTTATGGTTATGGATTACTGACAATACTGACACCATATTTATATGCACATGGATCATATGTATGCTTTTACTTTATGTATAATGTGATTTTATGGTATGAGGCGAGGTCGTAGTTACTTGCGTGTGAGACCCACACGACCTAGCGTTCCCAACCATTGCTTGTTACATATTATATGTATGCACATGTTCATCTTTTTGATGATAGGATTCTAGGTACCGGGCATCGTCTTCCCTGAATTGGCAAGAGTGAGCATGCCCTATCGCAACGTCTCAATGATAAGAGGGGAGAGATAATGGACAAGTCAAAAACCCTAACTTAAACTATTTATTGTTCTAAAATATTGGACAAGATTTTGTTTTTTCACCCTTCGAAATCCGTCAAATGACGTGAATTTGGGAACCTTTCCTTAGGTCTGAGTTTTTCTTATTTTGGTTATGTCGGGTTTTCAGGTCGTATGCTTGGTTTAAGGTTATTCGTGTTAGAATAGAAATTGGGTTGTATGTTATTAATGTTATATCTATTTAAATCATGTACAATTATTAAATAACTAAGCAAGGAAGTATTTGATTTAATAAAAGTTAATTAAAATACTTTTGTTGATTTAATAGATTTAAATATAATTCATAACTTTTTATTAAGGTGTAATAAACTTTTAAGTTCAAAATTGAATTAAAGTTATCTTTTGGAGGATAAAGATGATTTTTTTTGTAAAATCAAATCTTTTGACTCCAAAATTCAACTGGAGTTACTTCTAACCTTAGGGGTAAGTTTATAAACCCTAGGTTAGTAGTTTTTTTTCTATTTTAGGAAATTTTTGGGCTCTTTTCAAAAACACAGAAGTTGAGGGATTTGAGCTCTAAATCTTGCCAAGGAGGAATTTCTAGAAGTTGAAGAACAATCTGGATAGCTTGCTTGTTTACTACTAGATTAGTGGTTTCAAAATTGTGAGGATTTTGAGGTAGGATCCTAAATCTGGGTTTGTGTGTGTATGTTTTAATGTAAATCTTTTATTACAAAAATTGTATTTTTTCTTTTAGATTAGTTTTGGTAGTTGGGTTTTGTTTGAAACTTTTTCTGTATACCCTAGGATGGATTCAGATTAATCCTATGGATTTAGAATGGTAGTAAACATATTAGATAATCTAAATCTGTGATTTTTTGTAAATTAGGAGTTATCCTTAAAAAATTGATTTGTGTTCTTGAGAAATTCGCCAAAGTTAATTTAATGCACAATCAGAGTTAGAAATTATAACACATTTGATTAGAAGGCCAAAGATATTTAATATGTATATTTTTCCCTTATAAAACCTTATAGTTTTGGTTGTAAAATTAATTTAAAATAATTACAAAAATCTTTATTTTTACTACTGGTTATTTTTTACAAAACTGCGTTTTGTATTTTATTTAAAAGTTTTTTTTTAAAAAGAGGAGTTTATATTTTAAAATATATATATTGTTAATATATAAAATAAAGTTTATATTAAAAAAGAAAAAAATAATAAAGTTTTTTGGGTGGGGGGTCCCAATCCCCACCCCGGCAGCTAGTTGTCATGCCAGTTATTGTTGCGCACGCCAGCTAGGCTGTCAGCGATAGTCGTATCTGCCTGCGACAGCCGTTGGGGAGGCGCCTCCCTTGGGGAATGGGGAGTGGGGTACATCCCCCTCTCCCTCACCCC
>MU223550.1:64825-75681 GCA_018584345.1 Thuja plicata | reverse complement strand
CCCGGCCTCCCTCCCTCCCTCCCTCCCTCCCTCCCTCTCAGTTATCTAGCAATTGGTATCATAATCTAGAGTGTAGAAGGAAAGTTTTAAAGGACTTAAGCTAAAGATCACAAGATGTATAAGAGAAATACACCTAAGATGAACAAGGACAACTTCTCAACATGGAAGAGCAAAATGATACTATACCTATCAGGGATTGGAGATGATATAACACTATACCTGGATACTGAATTCATCTTACCTATTAGACCTTTGACTATTAATCAAATGAGAGAGAAACATGAACACAACACTATGATGGTAGAACTTGCTTCTTCACTATCTGATGTTGAGTTTGAGGATATCAAGACATGTACATTAGCCAAACATGTGTGGGACAAGCTTACACTAGTTTATGGAGGAGATGAAAATGTGCAAAGAGCTAAAGTTGAAAGTCTCCAAGGAAAATTCGATGACATGAGGATGAAAAAAGGAGAAAACATAACACAGTACATCAACCAAATCAAGGAGGTTGTGAATGTTATTCGTGGAGCAGGTGGAGTTATTAATGAAGACACTATTATAAGTAATATTCTTATAACTTTGTTGTCTATTTATTCTATTAGAGTCTTTGCAATACATGAAATTAGAGCAGCACCTGGAAACAATATTACAGTTGATAGTCTAGTCGGTAGACTGATTTCATTTGAGTTGAACAATTTTGACAAAAGTGTCGTTCCTATTGTTGAATCTACATTTATGTCCTCTCTAAAAATTAGTAAATCTGGTAACAAACATATGATAAGAAATGACAGTGATAGTGGCAGTGATGATAAAGAACTTGATGAACTTGAAGTATTAATGGATAAAATTTTTCACAAAGGTAAAGGAAGGTATAAAGGTAAACTACCTTTGATATGCTTTAATTGTAAAGAAATTGGACACTTTGCTTCCAGATGCCCTAATAGAAAAAGTGATGAAACAAAATCAAATATCTAATGATAGAAAGGATGATCGAGAATATAGAAGTAACTGATAGTATGACAGAAGGAGTAACCAAGATTACAAAGACAAAGGCAAGAAGGGATGTTACATTGCTGAAGATAAAGATGAAGACACCGACACTGATGAAGACATTGAGAAAGTATTTGTAGCTTTGAAAGAAGATTCAGAAGAAGATGAAAGGTATGTTGAAACAACACTTATTGTTAGCAAGTATTAAATTTGGGTTATATATAGTGGCTTCACACATCACATGACTGGAGATAAAGAAAAATTTGAATTTCTTGAGAATTATGATGGTGGATCTATTAGAATGGGAAATGATACACCTAGTATAGTTAAAGGAAAAGGGGCTATATTGTTGAACAATAAGATCAAATGTGAGAATGCATATTGGGTGAAAGGACTTAATTATAATCTATTGAGTGTTTCACAGTTGAATAACACAAGTCACCAAGTTGCATTTGAAAATAGAAAAGCTAGAATATATGATGAAACAGGAAAGTTGATCGGCACTGGAGAATAATAAAAAGGTAATCTATTCTATCTTGACATTGCTGAAACTACTTGTTTGATGGCTAGGAATGAAGATGTATGGTTGTGGCATAAGAGGTTATTTCATGTAAATTTTCACAACATAGTTAAGCTCAGTAAGAAAAGAAAAGTAAGAGGATTACCGAGCTTATCGAAACCTGACCATGTCATATGCAAGAAATGTCAAATGGGAAAAATGTCGAAATCTAGTTTTAAGAGAAAAACTTTTTCATCTAATGATATTTTAGAATTAGTTCATACACACCTATGTGGACCAATGAGAACATAGAGTTATTATGATGACAGATACATTATTTTATTTGTTGATGACTACTCTAGAATGATGACTGTCATATTCTTAAAATAAAAATTTGAAGCATTTAAAATGTTCAAATGGTACAAAGCTAAAGTGGAAAAAGAAAGTGGTAAAGAACTGAAATGTTTAAGATCTGATAGAGGAGGAGAATTTATTTCTGATGATTTCACTAACTTTTTTAATGAGTATGGAATTAAGAGACGAGTTTCTACACCGAGAACACCACAGCATAATGGGATTTCTGAAAGGAGAAATAGATCAATTGTGGATTGTGCTTGTACACTAATGATTGAAAAGAATGTTGCACAAGTATACTGGAGGGAAGTTGTTAGTATTGTTGTATACACATTGAACTGAGTACAACTGAAGAAAGATACAAAAAAGACACGTTATGAATTATGGTATGGTTACACACCTAATGTGAGCTACTTTAGAATATTTGGAAGTCGATGCTATATTTTGAAAGATGATAGAAATGGGAAATTTCACTCAAAAGGTGATGACGGAATATTTCTAGGATATTCTACTAAGAGCAAAGCTTATAAATGTTTGAACAAGTCTTCTAACAAGATCATTAAAAGTGCAAATGTAAGAGTTGATGAACTTGCTGAGAAAAATGATGAGGAAAGAAAAAGAGAACCAGAAGACTACAATATATTTGTTTACAATGAAGAACCTGACACTTTTCCCAAGCAACTGCCTAACATTACCGAGCGATAGGGTAATGTTACCGAGCATCAAGATGCACCAACCAAGAATCAGGAAGATGTTGCAACTAGAGATCATGATCATATACCAAATGGAGAACACAATGAAGAACAAAGAACTGAACATATACTTGCAAAATATGTAAGAAGACATCATCCATGGAATCGGATTATTGGAGATAAAAGAGTTGGCATGATGACACGAAGTAAGTTGAATAACAACACATGTTTAATTTGTGAATTTGAGCCTAAAACTGTTAAAGATACACTTGAAAATGAAGAATGGATTAATGCAATGAATGAAGAAATTGAGCAGATACAGAAAAACAAAACATGGACATTAGTACCGAGACCAAGTGATAAGAATGTAATTGGCACCAAATGGATATTCAGAGACAAATTGAATGAGAATGGAGATGTGACCAGAAATAAGGCAAGACTAGTATGCAAAGGGTATGCACAAGAAGAAGGTATTGACTATGGAGAAACTTTTGCACCCGTTGCTAGACTTGAAAGAGTTAGAATATTACTTGCTTATACTGCATACAAAGGATTCAAAGTATATCAAATGGATGTTAAATCTACATTTCTAAATGGAATACTAGAAGAAGAGGTATACATTGAACAACCTGAAGTTTTTGTTGATCCTACTCAGAAAAGCATGGTATGTAAGTTACACAAAGCATTGTATGGAGTGAAACAAGCACCGAGAGCATGGTATGAAAGACTACACTCTTATCTTATCAGTATTGGATTTGTTAGAACAGGTGACAAAAACAATTTGTATTTGAAAGGAGGAAATGATGATAAGACTCTTAATGCTGAAATTTTTGTTGATGATATTATATTTGGAGGAAATGATAACTTATGCAAATCATTCAATGATGAAATGAGGAAAGAATTTGAAATGTCAATGTTTGGAGAGATTGAATTTTTCTTGGCTTGCAAATTTTACAAAAGGATGAAGGCATCTACATTACTCAATAAAAACACATCAAGGAAGTATTGAAGACATTCAGAATGGAAGAATCAAAACAAGTCGGAACACCTATGGTGACAGGATGCAAATTGACAAAGGAAGATAAGACAACTGAGGTAAATTAGACATTGTACATATATATGATTGGAAAATTGATGTATGTTGTATACACTAGACCAAACATTGCACATGCAGTTGGAATTATAGCAAGATTTTCTACTAATCCTAAAGAATCACATATGACTGTTGTAAAGAGATTTTTTAGATATCTGAAGAACACTAAAGATTATGGTTTGTGGTACAAGAAAGAAGTAAAATTTGAACTGAAAGTTTACATAGATGCTGATTGGGTAGGGAACATTGATGATAGAAAGAGAACTACTGGTGGAGCGTTCTTTGTGGGAGAAAGATTAGTTACTTGGATAAGTAAAAAGCAAGGATACATATCTCAGTCAAGTGCAAAAGCAAAATATGCTGTTGCTACAAATTGTTCGAACATTGCATGGATCAAAAAAAATTTGAAAGGAATGAATGAAGAGATGACTGACCTAGTGGTTATTTATTGTGATAATACTAGTGCAATAAATATTTCAAAGAACTCAGTAATGCATGCAAAAAAAAAAGCATATATCTATTAAATATCACTACTTGAGGGAACAAGTATGAGAAAATAAAGTTACATTGGAATATGTGCAATCAAAAGAACAACTAGCTGACATATTCACTAAACCCTTACCAAAGGATACATTTTAGTACTTGAGGAATAGACTAGGGGTTCGTCCCTTGTCTATCAATCACATAGCTGACTAGGAGGTTGCATCAACCTGCATGTAATCAGAATATCAATCATGTTGATGCAAAGTTGAACTGGACTGACAATGGCATATCAATGTGCTGCAAGGTACTTACACTACTACACCATAAACCAGAGATAGTTTTTTGGCTAATGAAGAGCTTTATATTTATTTTTGGCATTGTTGTCAAAGGGAGAGAAGATTCAATGAAATATCTATTCACTGTAAGGGAGAAAAAGGAGAAGAGAGAAAAGGAGAGAAATGACATATCTATCCATTACAGGGAGAAAATATTGAAAAAAAAGTCAAATTTGTAGGGAGAGTATGCATGGTGAGTTTTTTTAAATGCTGAAACATATTATATATACAAGTTAGGGAGAGCTACTGCATTTTGCATATAGTTGTAGAACAAAAGTATGGTATTTCATGGCATTTTCATATTGCATATTTCATATTGTGTTTCCATCAATGCCAAAGGGAGAGATTGACGAACTACAATTGATTGTATATTTGAATTCATTTTGTTGATGATCAACCAAGTTACAAATGTGATGATAGACATTAATAAGTTAATGTATTGCTATTGATGTCAACTTGTTTTGATTATCATTGTGGTAACAAACATCTATTGTGGGTTAGAGATCTGGAACAAAAATAATTTATGTGGTCAGTAAATGAAGAGTTCTGTATACACCGAGTAACAGTGAGCACCGAGTAAATATAGTGTATACCGAGCACGGTGTTAACCGAGCTAGGGATCACCGACACATTACGGTATTGACGGAGCAATAAAAAGAAAATAAAGGCCGACTAAAATGATGAGCTTGCATATTGATGATTCTGTTTGTTATAATGATCAAATGACTATGAAAATTCAAAGATGATCAGACAAAGAAGATTGAAACATGTTTTTGACACAACTGCCGAGGAAGGTTTAAGCGAAAAAATCAATGATGGAGATTAAGTGGCAAAATCTAAAGGATAGAAATTAAATGCATTATGATGTCTATATAAGAGATAAAATATTTATTAAGATGATGATGTGCAAGCATGAAAAATTCATGCATGACTAATCAAACTAGTTGAAGATAGAACCGAGCAATTTTGCAGACAACACTAAGCGAAAGAGGAAAGAGCATTTACCGAGCCTTATAAAGTATGAAGAATCAGAGGAACTGAAGTGAACAAATTGATCACAAGTATTATTGTACTTAGCATAGATCTGAAAATCTGCAAATAGAGTTGTATTTGAGTGAGATCATTATTGTATCAGTTTAACCATTGTTACAGATAAATCTCTTAACCGAGTAGGATTTGAAAGTCTTTATTATGGCATTCAAATGAATGTTGAGTGTTTTCTTGTTGACCCCATAGTGAATGATTGGTCAAGGGAGAACTGTTAGTGATAAATCCTCTAACCAGGTCACATTTAACAGTGTGCATGGTAACCTTTAACAGGGTTGGCTCTTAACTGAGCTCACTTTAGAAGCATGAAATATTTTGGGTTACCAGTCCCATGTGGTTTTTCCCTTAGCAGGGTTTCCACGTTAAAAATATATGTGTTAATGTGTATGATTGTTTTGGATTGTTATTTTACTTTACACATTAATTTATCTGCATTGATCGGTAGTCACAGTAATTATTTTACTGCTACTTAGTTGATGATTTGATGAGTTTGAAGATAAGTTTGAGATCACAGATTATATTTCACCAATTTGATTCATATGTGTGAAATTGTTGTTATATACATCTAGGAGAATTTGGAACTTTAGGATGAGTGGAGCTAACTGATTCAACCCNCCCCCCCCCCCCCCCCCCCTCAGTTATCTAATAGTACCTTGTGATAGAAAGCTTTCTAGATCCCTTGTTTAGTCCTACTTTATGACTGGTTTGTAAACCGATTGGGATTTGTTGTTATATCCTCAGCACGGTGGGAGTGGACCATTTAGGTGCCACAATGGCGGGTGGTATTGATCCTCTTTACCATTGGAGACATCGACATCCTTGTACCATTGTTGGTGATCTTGTAGCAGTTGCACTTCTTTGCGACATCTTAGGAGATATGCTCTTATCTTTCTTAAGTTTTATATTATATCATGTATATGTATATTAGTTATGCTAAGTATGGATTAGTGTATTATACTTCATGTTTAATTATAATTGCATACCCTATGACTTGTGCAGCGGATGTCATTTCTTTGGGTATACCTTATGGTATCAAATGTAATGGTATCATTATTTATGAGATGTTGTACTTGTTAATCATTTTGTACTTTGGCATATTTATATTTAGTCTTTAATTGATTTATGGGTAATTCCTAAGCTATGGAACCCTTGAGAATTGTATCATTGTTGAGTTTACTTTATATTCATGTTTTGTGTTTCACTGTAATTGCTTTCACTTAACAATCATCTTGAATGTAAACTTTTAAAAAAAACAAATTTTAACTTAGTTACTTGTTATAGGTTAATTTCTCTTGGGTTCCCTAGAGGGGCATTACAGATTGTGATATTATATGGATTACCTAAGAGCATTGTTTCATAGAGGGATAGTAGACTTGTTGGTTATTTCTAGAGAACACTTTGGAGGAAGATGAATGTTGATTTGAAGTATAGTTCTACTTTTCATCCACAGACCGATGGACAAACAGAGGTTGTGAACAGGAGTTTAGGGAATTTGTTGAGATTTTTAGTTGGAGATAAGTCTAGGAATTGGGATTTATTTTTTCCTCAAGCAGAGTTTGCTTATATTAATTTAATAAATAGGAGCATGGGGAAGACACCATTTGAGATAGTTACTAGTTTTAATCCTAAGGGAGTGGTAGAATTGGGGGATATCATTCATGTTGTTAAGAGGAGTGTTGAAGGAGAATAATTTTCTTAAGTTATGAAGTCATTACATCAAGGAGTGAGACAAAATTTGGAGAAAAATAATCAGGCCTACAAAAGGAGAGTGGACATTAAATGAAGACATAAGTAATTTCAGGTAGGAAATGAAGTTATGGTGTACTTACAAAAGGGTAGATTTCATGTTGGTACTTACAACAAGTTAAGGATGAAGAAATTTGGTCCTTGTAAGATCTTGAGGAGAGTTCATTCAGGGAATCCTTATGAAGTTGAGTTACCAGAAGACATGGATATATCACCTGTATTCAATGTTATAGATTTGTATGAGTATCATGAATCTGATTCCAGTAGCAGTGATGGATCAGATGTGGAACAACAATATCCTAAGAAGCAGATGGAACGGATAGAGAAGTGTTTATAAGAGATGAAATTGAAGGAAAAATTAGTAGATTTGATATTTTTTGTTGATGCGATGGTTGTAGTGGTTGAAGTGGATGTTTGTATGAATAGTACAGTGATATGAGCAGTGTTGAAGCGGATCTATCAAGCAAAGTGTGCTACTTTCATATGAGTTTTTTGTGAGTTCAATCTCAAGGCAAGTCCTAACCGAGTTGTGATCTAAATCCTATAACAAGGTTACTCTTAATAGGGTATGCAGGATCCTAATAGGTCTAAAAACTAAATCCTCTAATGGGGTGACTCTTAGAAGGAGTTCAAAATCCCTTAATAGGGTAGTAACTAACAAGACTTTGTAACAACTCCTAATTGATCTAGAGATACTCTTAACCGGGTATACCCCTAACAAGGTGATGTAATGCTCCTAAAAGGGCAGACATATTTGTGCACTAGTGAGATTTGTGGGTGGTAATTCCCACCATGGTTTTTTCCCTCTAACAAGGGTTTTCACGATAAAATATCGGTGTCTTTGTGTTGATTTCATAGATGTATACTTTGTTATGCTTTTATGTTATATTTAGCTTTGCATGTTGGTTACTTTGGAAGTTGATGAAAATATTTTTTTCTAGATCTATGGTTGCATTGATTCACCCCTCCCCTCTCAATGCCTTATAACATTAACATAGTGATCATACTCCTCTGTCCTTTTCCTTCTTTTTCTCTCTTTCGAGTGATGCCTCTCTTATCTTGGTTTTGGATTTGATGAAGACTTCAGTCACTTGGGGACTTTATGTTTCTTTGTCTCCTTGACCTTGATAAGATCATTCTTATGCATTGATCTACTTTACCATGAGTATGAGTTTGTCTCATACTCCCACTAAAACGGGGGATAAAATTAAGTCCTGAAAAGTTAGCACCCATAATTGGATGTTTTATGACCTATTAGGCCCCATTTTGGTGATTTTGAGGTTTGAATACCCGTATGCTTGATCCTAGCAAGATGTCTTCTCTTCTCCCACTCCTCTCCCTCCCCAAGCTCCCCCTGAAATTTGAGACTAGTTTTCTTGGGACATGTCGCCAATGATGACATGTCCCTTGGACATGTCGCCAATGGCGACCTATCCCTGGGTTTTGGGACCCAAACTTTCCTCGAGGCCTGATGTTGGGGTCCTATTTCAAGATTTTCATCTATGGTCGGCCTGGATAAAATTTGAATCTTAAAATGATGGATTTAGTATAAGAACCCCTCATCACTCCTCATTTTTCAGACAACAACTATATGCAAGAAATTTTGGCAACCAAGCTATCAAGACTTCAAGAAAGCAAGAGCAATTGGATTCAAGATTTGAAGGCAAGCATCCTAGATCAAGATCTCCAAGTCCCCAATTCTTCAAGATCATTAAAATCCAAGGCTATATTCTCCATTTGATGCAAGTTATTCTCCCATGATGACCAAGTATATGAATTCTCAAATAAATCGAGAAGATCAATTTATTCATCCATATTCTCTCTCCTCCTTGCAAGAGATTATCAAGCATATCTACATTCAAGATCTAGGAGTGGCAATCATAGATCTATGAATTTGTGAAGGCATCCTTGATTCGACATTACATTCCAAGGTTAACTCTTTGGATTTCAAGAACATTCAAGCATCTTCATAGATTTGAGCAATTTTTACATGTGTTCATGAGGGTTTATGTAAGAAATATACAAAAATGAAAAGAGAAAAAGGAATCATATTACCATGAACACAAAGAATGAGAGATTGTTTCGAGATCAATCACCGAAACCATCAAGAAGCTCCAAGATCAACACAATGGGATAATGTTTTTGAAAGGGAAAAACTAATGAAAACCCCTTGTGAATACAATATGAATGAGGCAAAAATCTTAGATAAAGAGAGATAATGTGAGAAAGAAGCTCATTACAACATTGAAAGAAAAAGTTAAGAATGTGAGGAGAAGTGAGAACATTGTGAGAAGATTATTCAAAGTGTGTGGACAAGTATCTCTTAAATAGAGATGAGTGATGGGGTTAGAATGGAACTCTCATGTTCTATGAATGTCACATTCACATTAAGTGTGTGCCAAGGTTGATAATCCTCTTAAGGAGGAATATCTAATTTCCTTATTAAAGGAATTACAAAAAAGTGACATGTCCTCCCACTTAGACTAGAAGACAAAATACAATTTAGGATACCTTGGTTTATCCTTATTTAAATAATACACCAAGGAAATATTATTAATTCTAACATCCCCCTTTAATATTTACTTGGAGAGATTAGATCAATAGGTATTAAACTCAAATGTTTACAATAATTTTGAAATGTCTCTTTAGAAAGAGTATTCGTTGAGATGTCGGGCGCTGGATCATTTCTCTTGCAATAGATGAGGGACTCTTCCATCTCTTCAACTTGTACTTTTATGAAGTGGTTCTTTGATAAGGAATTAGCACTTTGATTATTACTATACAAAGGTGTAGGTGCTTTTTGAGGAGGGCCCAAATCTTCAAGTAGTCTTTGATTCTCGAGAGCTTCTTTAGATACATGTGTACATTCTTCATATGTACATTCTTCATATTCATATTCAGTAGAATATAGAGACAGAGATTGATCATATTTACATCTCCAAGAAATATCACCTGAGCCTGCAATAAGACAATAACCACTAGTAGATCTCCCATCATTGGGATCTCCTCCTAGATCTAAATCATAAAACCTTTTAAAGAAAAATCAGATTGTGAATCATCAAAGGAATTAGTCATGTAATCAATAATGAAATCATTTGTTGCATAAAGAAAATTTGTAATGGATTCATCTGTTAGTAATAAATGAGAGGGGGGTGAATCAGTGGCCTCAAAAATTAATCCTTAAATCAACCCTTAAAACTTATAACCACAAATTATATCTCAAGTTATCTTCTATCCTACAAGATGAATGCCATGAAATACTTATATCAATTTACTACTTATCGGATTTCTTTATTAAACCTTCTTTTGTTTGGTTACCGATAAGCAGTCATCTATTTACCGAAACACAGTAAATATGCAGAGTATACCGATCAATCCAGAATTAACTATGTAAAATACAAAACAGTAAATAAATGAATCATACACACATAACACATGGATTTTTAACATGGAAACCCTGTTAAGGGAAAAAACCACTGGGACCGGCACCCCAAATTTTCACTCTTCTGAAGTGAGCCCTATTAAGAGCCAACCCTATTAAAGGTTACAAACACACTATTAGGTGTGACCTTGTTAGAGGATTTAGAAATAGTTTGTCAACTAGTATCTGGCAT
>MU223550.1:25775-60339 GCA_018584345.1 Thuja plicata | reverse complement strand
CAAACAAGTGGAGTCAGTATCATTCAGATAGAATAAGTTACCTTTTGTCTGCTCACCGGTACCAATCAGATTTCTAGATTTATTGAAGATCTTTGCCTTCTTATTTTCAAATGCTACTCTGTGACCTGAATTATTCAATTGAGAAACACTCAATAGATTATAATTCAATCTAGTTACCCAATAAGAATTTTCACGTTTTAGTTGGTTATTCAACATTATGGTTCTACCTTCAATTGGACAAGGTGTGTCATTACCCATTCTTACTAAACCACCTTTATAGTATTCAAAAGTCTCAAACTTTTGCTTATCACCGGTCATATGGTGAGTGCGGCCACTATCTATGATCCAAACATCTTTTTTGCTAACCTTAGATATGAGAGTTGTTTCTACATACCTTTCTTCATCGTCATCTGAATCATCCTTTACAGCCACAAACACCATCTCAATGTCTTCTTCAGATTCGGTGTCAATGTCATCATCTTTTCATTTTGCTAGGTAAGTAGCCTTCTTTCCTTTGTCCTTATAGTCTCGGGTATCTCTTCTCTCTAATTGTTGGTAGCTTCTGTAATCACCTCTGTTAGACTTCTTTTCAAATGATCTGTCATTACTTTTGTCATCTTTTCTTTTATTAGTACATCTTGCAGCAAAGTGTCCAATCTCTTTGCAGTTAAAACAAACAAGTGGTAATTTACCTTTGTATTTACCTTTGCCTCTTTGCATTCTTCTGGTCATAAGTGCTTCAATTTCATCAAGATCATCTTCTTCACTTTCACTATCACTATCTTTTCTCATAGTGTTTTTATGACTTGATTTACTTATTCTCATAGAAGTTTTGAATGCAGACTCTATGTTTGGTAAGACACTATCATCAAAGTTATTCATCTCAAATGAAATCAGTCTTCCAATCAAATTGTCTAGAGTAACATTTTTATTTGCTACTGCTCTCATTTCTTGAATGGCAGACACTCTAATAGCATAAGTAAGCAGTAAGGTTCTTAGAATTTTACTTACCACTGTATATTCTTCTAGTACACCTCCAACTCCTCGGATAGCATTGACTACCTCTTTGATTATTGTGTTGTACTGAGTGATGTTTTCACCTTCTTTTATGAGATCATCAAAACTTTCTCTAAGGCTTTCTGCCTTGGCTCTCAAAACATTTTTGTCACCACCATGTACAAGCATCAATTTGTCCCACATCTGTTTTGCAGTCTTGCAGGTTTTGACATCTTCAAATTCAGCATCAGAGAATGAGGAAGCAAGCTTTATCATCATGTAGGTGTGTTCATGCTTCTCTCTTATTTGTTCAACTATTGGTGCTCCTGTGGGCAACACATATTCAATTTCTAATTATTGAATAACATCATTACCAATACTTGATAAGTGGAGTCTTATTCTGAGCTACCATGAAGCAAAATTGTCTTTGTTCAACTTGGGCACATCTTGTGATCTTTATCTTAGGTCTTGAAACCTTCCTTCTCAGCACACAAGCTCTAGAGACCAATTGTTAGTAATAACTGAGAGGGGGGGTGAATTAGTGGCCTCAAAAATTAATCCTTAAATCAACTCTTAAAGCTTATAACCACAAATTATATCTCAAGTTATCTTTTGTCCTACAAGATGAATGCCATGAAATACTTATATCAATTTACTACTTTTCGGATTGCTCTGTTAAACCTTCTTCTGTTTGGTTACCGATAAGCAGTCATCTATTTACCGAAACACAGTAAATATGCAGAGTATACCGATCAATCTAGAATTAACTATGTAAGATACAAAAAAGTAAAGAAATGAATCATACACATATAACACATGGATTTTTAACGTGGAAACCCTGTTAAGGGAAAAAACCACTGGGACCAGCACCCCAAATTTTCACTCTTCTGAAGTGAACCTTGTTAAGAGCCAACCATGTTAAAGGTTACAAACACACTGTTAGGTGTGACCTCGTTAGAGGATTTAGAAATAGTTTGTCAACTAGTATCCGGCATCTAATGCTACCGTCCTTGATCAAACTCTCTTGGCCTATCAATAGGTAACGGGCATATCCAATGCTACTTTTGTGATCAAACTTTTTGATACTCCTTGGGATGTATCTCAATTGAAAAAGACTTTTATTTCTTGCTCGGTTAAGAGGCTTATATGCTTCAATGGTTAAACTGAAACACTAATGATTTGTTCATACATACAACTCAATTGCAGATTTTCAGATCTATTGTAGGTCCATTACTTCACTGATCAATATAATCAAATATATACCTTTGCTCCACACTTGTTCTTTTCTATGATGCTTGTCTCACTGTTCGTCGGTGTCTGCAGAATCTATTTCTTCCTTTAGCTTGGTGATCAGGACTGAAATGAATACTTTCTTCTCCTTCAGATTTTCTTTAGCATCTTTCCTCTTTTCGTTCACCCCACACACACAATTCATAATGAATTGAGTTTGTCTCTTATAGACATGATTTCCTCTTTTCTAGGCTTTCTTGATCTTGGCGTGTTCAACAATCTTTGCCAATAGATTTAAAGTAAATCTCTAGTCTGATCTTAGAGATCTTCTTGCCCACTGGACAAAGCATCTTTAAATCAATTACTTATCTCTGGCTTTATCTGAATGATTAAAACAATGATAAGTATTCGTTAACTCTATATTTAGCTTCTTGACAGCTAAGCATTTTTGTTATTTTCTAAACTCTCTATTTTGTCGATCAACACTTCAGTTAGTCATCGGTAATAACTGACTTTTCCGTCGGTGTGACTTTAGTTGTCATCAGGATCTTTGTCCTTGTCTTTTCCATCGAGAAACATTGTAACTCTATCCGTCGGGTTACTCTGTGTTTTCTCATCAGGCAACACTGTAACTCTGCTCGTTGGTAATGCTGTGCATTTCCTCATCGGGCAACACTATGACTTTGTTCTTTTACTCTGACCGTCGGGTGCACTCTGTCAGTGTATGTTGTCACTTAGTGAATGCTTGACTGATATGCATTACTGATAGCATAGCCTTTGATTCATCAATTCTTTGAAGTCTTTTGGCAGTATTTCCATGACCATACAGATTATATCAAGTTGACATGACAATACAATACATTAACTAATTTAATGCATTGCATGATCATCAACTCAATATCTTCAAACATTCAATCAGTTACATGTTATCATCATCATCAAGAGGAGTAGAGATAGTATAATCATCATCATTATCATAGTCATTATTATTGTCCTCCACAACAACCATAGGATTAGTTCTACATTCAGAATCTTGAATTTTGGAGAAATCATGAAGATCATCTTGAGAAATACACACATCTCCACTAGGAGAGTCAAAAGAAGGAAAAGTAACATTAAGAAAATTAGAAATAATGTCCTCTCCTTGTTCTAAAATATCATCAAAAGGAGAATATTCATGGGAATAAGAAGAATCATTAAGCTCAAATGCATCATATGGAGAGAAAATGTTATCTCTTTGTATTAAGGTTGATTCTTTAGGAAGATAGTAATCTAGGGGGTTATCCCAAGAATAGTTATCATCATATGGTCATTCCAAATAGAATAATTATCATAGTGAGGATTATACATCCTATAACGAATAACAAAAGCTTGAGGAGTGTTATTATTATGAGACTTTTGATTAGTTTGATTATTAGGAGTAAAATACTTCTCATGATTTTGTTTCTTAAAATAATTGTCGAAAACATCACCATCTTTCCCACAAAAAGTACAATGGGGTCTATTATTAGGACGATTATGATGATTATGATAGCCATTATTATGACTATTGTTATGCCTAGAATTATTAGTATAATGGTGAGAATTATGATTATTTTTATGTGATCTAGACATGAAAGCATGTTCATTAGTTTTAAGTGTGCCAAATTGAATTAACTTAGCTTCTTCTTGACGTAATAGAGATTGAAAGATAACATAATTTAATTGAGTGGCTAAAGTAGGAATAGCTAATTGAGATTGAATATTAATAAGAAATTGTTGGAATTGTCTAGGAAGAAATTTTCTCAAAATAACATGAATTAAATGGATATTAGTTAAATTTGATAATCCTTAAAGGATCAAAAATTGTCATTAGTATACAAGGAAATAGTTTTTGACTGTCGGTCACAGTATACACCGACAGACAGTTTACAGTGTAACCCGAGGAAGACAGTTCACAGTGTAAACTAAGCACAACATATCATAAAGTAAACCGAGCATAGAATGCCTACAAAGCAAACTGAGCAGAATGATTACAGAGACATCACTGAGCACAGTCTACAGAGTATACCGAGCACCAGTCTACCGAGAGACAATTTTATTCCCAAGAAAAGTTGATTTGAACTACACGTCAGCTATAACACTTTAGTCTTTAGAATAGATTTATGCTTAGCTGGAAAACTGTTTCTTGAGGATCAAGAAAAGCGTAATTGATGGATTTAATTAGTTTAACTAATTGTATTCATGCAAACTAGGAGATCAAGGTCAAGTTGTAATCCTTTGACAATTACAGTTATCAAGAAAAACATGAAACCTAATTAGGTCATAATCTTGTATAAATAGATGTAGTAATCAATCAAGAAGATGATGATTGTAGCCACAGAGGACATCTAAGGATCAGACAGAGATTTTCATGCACAAGGACAGATAAAGAAGAATTCAGTTTATCAAGAACTACATACAAGGCTATCGAGCAGTAATAGAGGTATTATCCATCACATTAGGTGATATATAATTTTGTGAAATTAATGGATATGTAATCAGCAATTCAAGATTGTAAGCTATCAGGTCATAATTATTTTTGTCTACTCTCTAATAACTGTAGAAAATATAAGAAATCCTTCAAGAAGGTGGACTTAACAGTCTTATTTTAAATCTCTTAACTGAGTGCACACATATATTGTGTTGTTAAAATCTCTTAACTGAGTAGACTTAACAAGTCTGACATGTTACTCCTAACAGGGTAAGATCATCAGAAGTGATCATAACTTGTAGAACTTGTAGCCTTAACCAACACCTTCCATTCTACAAATAGTGAAGCTTTGTGGGTTTCATCCCCTCCGCAGTTTTTACCTTCTAACAGGGTTTTTTTGCGTTATCAATTCTTGTGTCATGTATAAATGAGTTTCATGAGTGTTTCTATGTTTTTTTATATGCACTTACATTTATGTTATGATATTACATGAATAAGGTAGTAAAGCAACAATGTTCATTAATGCAAGCAATGATTACTAATGGTTAATTGGTAAAAATTTTAAGGGTACTGATTCACTCCTCCCCGCTCAGTACACACCCTTCCATTATTCCAACAATTGGTATCAGAGCTAGATCTCTTATTTGTAAAAAAATTTATCACTTGCTAGAAAAGATCATACAACGAAAAGGTATAAGCTTGACAAAAATATTGAGAATCAGAAGTTGCAGATACAAATTTTCTTTGAGCAATACAAAGAAGAAAGAATCAAAATGAAAGAGTTATTGGATGAAAGAAAATTCATGGCATCTCGCTACAATGAAACTGACTATCATGAAGAAGAGATACCTTATTTATTTGGTTATCTAGATCTGGATCTGGTAATACATCTGACACATCTGAAGGAAGCATTACAAGTCTAAATGAAATAAATCAACATCTGACACATCTGAAGGAAGCATTACAACTCTAAATGAAATAAATCAACATCTGACTGAACAAGTACTGCGGATCGGTCAAGAGACACACATGGTAAGAATGATTGATGTTATGAATAATGAAGACAAGATGAACAAGAAAGAACATTAGCTATTGATGACAGGAGAAAGATTACTGAGAAAATGCAAGAGAAAGAATCTGAAATACAGAGACTTAATGAACATCACATTGAAATCACCAATCAAATAGTTCTTATGAGTTATGAGGCCAACTGAGTGAACATGGAACTTGCTGGGAAATTGGAAGCTATTGGTGAACTAAAGGAAGAAAATGAGAAACGCATGAAGTAAGGATTCAGCAACAGCATAATGATATGATCAAGAAAGTTGAAGACAATACAAAAAGAATGGATGAATTTTTGAATGGACAAAGAAGACTCAACAACAATACCGTTTTAGGGTATACCGAGCATGGAAAGTCATCAAACCAAGTTGATCAAAGAGATGTCTACACAAAGACAAGAGCAAAGAAGTGTTCTTGTAATCACTGTGGAAAACCAGGCCACACATCAAATGTCTACAAGAGAAAGGCTAAAGGTGTTCCTAAATCTACTTCTACATTCATAGGTAATTGTTATAACTGTAACAAGCATGGACACAAAGCACATGAATGCATATCTAAGGTTAACAAACCAAAGAAGGAATCCTACATGGAAAAATATTGTCCTACTTGCAAAATGCATGACCACACATCTCATGAATGCAGGAGAAAGAAAAAGCAAGTATGGAAACCTAAAGAGAAAGAAAATGCTTATAAGCGGAGAAGAGTTGGTAACTCATATGTTTGGGATTACAACACTTGGGTAAATTGCACAGCATGTGGTAGATATGGACATATAGCTGCTAACTGCATGAGGAAATGGATACAAAGATCTAGGAACTGGACTGACTCTGGAATGGCATGCTTACACTGTCATAAGGTTGGTCACCTAAGTAAGGACTGCAGAGACCGAGTGACAGAGTCAAACACTTTTGCAAATGGAAATACTATTGAATACATTAGGAGAATAAGAAATAAAATGTGGAGGAGAGCTTCAAACAATGATAATGTTGGACAAAGAAATACAGTTGGTGACACCTATCTAGTGGATTAGGTGATTCCACCACCCCCACCTAAGCAATACACGTATGGAACTGCATTCTACAAAGCTATATTTTACATCAGTTCCAACATTCATTGATAATATGCCAAATTAGCATGAATAAAGATGCACTATGGTATTACTTGTTATGATTTGTGAATCTAGTCTGGTCGCTCAATGTAAACCGAGCATAAACTGCACGTCGGTAAACATATGAAAGATAACCGAGTTGACATCATATGTCGAGCATCATCGGTAAACATGTGGGAGACAACCGAGCTGACACCTTGTACCAAGTATTGAATACTTACCGAGCCGAAGTCTTTTGTGTGTTGACCGGGTATCGTTGTTTTGTCGATCGAGAAGTAGGTGAAACATTCAATGCATCACTTAGGGCACATTGTCTATAAAAGGGTCGACAAAAGCTCATTTCATTCACCGAGCGATAAATAGTGAGAGCATAGCAAAAAAGAGTGACTAAGAAGCGAAAAGATTGCAGAGCTACCAATAGAAAATTCAAATCCGACAGATTCCGAGCATCCACAGCAAAGATCAAGTGAGTATCTAGACTCACCAAGCTAACTGTTTATTTACGGAGAAGCCCTAATTTGTCGAACAATGGAAACCACATCACGGGTCACAAAGATCAAGAATGCAAAGGACAAAAAGATAGCCTTGAAAAAGAACTCAACATGCGAAGAACCAAACTACAAGTTCTTCCCTGAGGTTTCTTCTCAACCCGACGACAAGGGAGTGTTTTCAAGTATTCCTCCTAGTGTTTTGCTGGTTGAAGATATCCGTGCATACATTCACTACAAGGTTGTAGAGGTCTGAGACCTTGAGATTCAGGAAGCTTACCAGAAGCTATGTAAGAGTGGAAACCTACAGGATGAGTATAAGCACATAGAATTGAAAGGGTTAACCAATGCCCTACCATTCCTGAAAGAGTTCAAAATTGAGTGGATACAGATAGTACTCAGCCAAGTACATGATGGGAAAATGTGCCTAGATGAACCCAAACTAATCACAAAAGATGTGATTCATGCAGTGACTGATTATCCCATCACCGAGAAGGCAAAAGCCCTAAAGCATCCTTCACGCCCCAACATTGAAAAGCTAATTGGAGCCGAATGGGATGACAGAGGGTTGAAACTCAATACAATCACTGACCCTGAGATAAAATTAGGTGCATGTGTACCTGGGTACAAGATATTCCAAGCTAGCAAAATGAACAACATAGCATGTGGAGCAGTTGACACTGCATATAAAATTGTAAAGAAGGGACTACAACTAGACATATATGAGCTGCTACTGAAGCAACTGGAAGAGAATATGAGAACAATTAGATCAGCCAGATCTAACATATGTAAGTTTGGTTCACTACTTATGTGCACATTATTCTATTTGCAAAACTTCTTTCCTTTAATCGGTAATGTCACTTGGGACACAAATCGACCAATCACTGCACAGATTAGTAATTTCATTAAGTCACTAGGAGATAACTTTGAACCTTTATTGGATGAATACTTCACAACATTCAAGGATAGGATGTAGAAGAGGATGAGAATCCCTACTCAACTAGTAGAAAAATACAAGGATGAGATATGCTTTGTAGTTGACACCGACTCAACACTTATCAAACCTGCACAACCGAGAACAGCATGGTTACCACCACTAGAATATGAAATTAATATTGATCAAGCTACAATAGCTATTGAAACCCTGCTAAATGAGCCAGTGGATAAAACCTTGAAAATATTTGGAACATATGAGGAAGCCAAGTCTAGAATCAAGACTGGTTTAGTAGTAAACAAGATAGACAAGAAGAAGACAAAAATAATGAACACTCTTCAAAAGAAACTGTCGGTAAATGATGAATACTTGGAAAAATCAATAGATATCACCGAGGATCAGTCACCCGTCGGTGAAGCTAAAGAGATAAGTGATTCAGAGTCTACTGAAACAGATGCACCACCTGCCAAGAAATCAAAGGTTATTGATGTAACATCTGCATCTAGAACCCGAAGCAAAATGGCTAAGGTAGACTCACCACCATTGAAGAAAGGTACAGTGAGAACATACCAGAAAAGAAAAGCCTCAACCGAGCACTCAGCACCAAGACAACGCAAAATATATGTAAGAGGAAGAGAGGACAAGGATGAAACTAAACAAGATGAAAGAGAACAAAGAAGGCCAAAATTCCAAAGACAATTGATGAAATTGAGCAGTCAATCATCAATACAGATAGTATATCAAATAATAAGATTAGACAATGGGTACATCTGTCTACCGAAGATCAGAATAAGTTAGAGGAATCAATCATTAAAATTATGGTAGCATACAAGTATGTACCTCTACAATTCGAAATTCATATTCCACAAGAGCTAAATGATAAGATATCAGCCAGGTGGATATATTCATTACACACAAAGAAACAGATGAGGGAGATATCCCTAGTTACATTCATGCCCGAGTCAACAATTGAAGAAATTGAATCAACAATGCAGGAGCATGCAAAGAAATTTTTTGCAAAGACAAGAGCATACAAAGTACTGCAAGACAGGTTAGAAGAGATTGATATAGAAAGAAAAAATATTTGGACACAAATCTTTAACCCACCCGAGAAGATACTAGCTCTAACCGAAACAGCTCATAATGAGGAGAAAGAGGCAACACTGAGCCCCGAGCACATATTCATCAATGACACCAAGGATGTCACTCCCATTGACTTAACCACTGAAGCAAGCAAAGTCATGGATGATATTCCTAAATTATTGCAATCATTAGGGGAAACACCAGATATAACAATACAAGATGTCACTGAAGGTGATCCTACTGATGAAGCCAAAGCAGATGAAGAAGTGACTACTACCACCGAGCCTACAAATAAAAAGGACACTGCAAATGTTGCATAGGCAATTATACCAAGTAAAATGCCCTACTTGATTGAAGCAATCAACATGATTATTGAATCACAAGAGACACCACTAGAGCCTGATCCAAACATACCAGAGGTCAAAGGTGATGAACATGGGGAGCAAAATGATACAAATGAGGAGAAGAAAGATACAAATGGAGAGGACAAACTGAGTGATGCCACTGCCAAGAACACCGAAGAGGAAAACAAGGATGCAGATAAAGACAAGGTTGAAGTAGAGACGTCTACAACCGACCAACAAGTTCATACTGAGTAGCATACCAAAGGCACCACACCTCCCAGGCACTCACCAAAATCAACAGAGCCAGAGAAGGATCTTTCTATAATCCTTCATTCCCCTGCTTCCAGCACTATTCCCAAGAAGAAAAAGAACAAGAAGAGCAAAGCACCAGTAACACTTGATGAGATCATTGACCTACCCAACTGTGATCCAAGAATACTGGATCCCGAGTCACTAACAAAGTATGGATAACTATGCAAAAGGAAGGCAATACATGACAAGCTCAAGGAGCATAAAAATTCACAAGTCCTAGATACTGCAAAAGAAATCCTATTGCAAATAGTTCCTGACACCCAAATCGATCAAAATGCACCAATCCTTGATCAACTAGAATTTATGACCGAGGCCATAACATCATAGAATGTAGAAGCCAACAAGGTCATTGAAGAACGTGCAGAAGAGAAGTTTCACTACAAGCTAACAGATAAAATTAGCTAGGAAGTGGCAGAGAACAAGGTAAAACTTTCTGGGCTAGTAACTACACTAGAACCAGTCATATTAGAAGTAGTTAACTTAGTTCAAAAGTTGTGCACACTGGAGCAATTCACTATCGAGCATAGTGAAAAGGTTGCTAAAATAAATGAGGATCTGAAAGCTAGTGCACAAAGTCTGTCAACCGAGCCAAATGCATTCAAACTGCATTATGAGAAAATTGTAGAATCAAAATGATTGAGACTTGAAAATCAAAAAGAAGAAAGAAAAATCAGAGATGAAGTAACTAAGCTCCAAGCTATATTACTACCAAATCTCACATTGTTGCTACAACACATGACTTCGGCAAATACTCTAATTTCCACCCCATAGATGTCAGTAGTAGAGAGTATCTATGACATGCATGCCAAAATAACTTTGGAGCACATAACCCTCGAACACCTCAAGGAGAAATGGGACAAATTGATGGCATCCATAGAGAAATCCCATTCACACATATTTGAAAAACTGTAAGTACTACATCTTTGTCATTAATTTCAAAAAAGGGGGAAACTGTATGTACCAAAGGGGGAGAATGTAACAAAAAGGGGAAAATGTACCAAAGAAAACATGTACATACATGGTACCAAGGCATGCACTTAGGGGGAGTCATTGATAAGGTAATTACACTTGTTGTATACACTGTACATATCAGTTTTTGACACTAATGCCAAAGGGGGAGATTGATAATCCTTAAAGGATCATAAGTTGTCATTAGTATACAAGGAAATAGTTTTGGACTGTCGATCAGTATACATCAATAGACAGTTTACAGTTTAACCCGAGGAAGATAGTTCACAGTGTAAACCGAGCACAACAGATCATAGAGTAAACCGAGCATAGAGTGTCTACAGAGTAAACCGAGCAGAATGATTATAGAGACATCACCGAATAGAGTCTATAGAGTATACTGAGCACCAGTCTACCAAGAGATAGCTTTATTCCCAAGAAAAGTGGATCTGAACTACGCGTCAGCTAAAACACTTTAGTCTTTAGAATAGCTTTATGCTTAGCTGGAAAACCATTTTTTGGGGATTAAGAAAAGCGTAATGGATGGATTTAATTAGTTTAACTAATTGTATTCATGCAAACTAGGATATCAAGGTCAAGTTGTAAACTTTTGATCATTAGAGTTATCAAGAAAAGCGTGAAACCTAATTAGGTCATAATCTTATATAAATAGATGTAGTAATCAATCAAGAAGATGAAGATTGTAGCCACAGAGGAAATCTAAGGATCAGACAGAGTTTTTCATGCACAAGGACAAATAAAGAAGAATTCAATTTATTAAGAACTACATACAAGGCTACTGAGCAATAACAGAGGCATTATCCATCACATTAGGTGATATACAATTTTGTGAACTTAATGGATCTGTAATCAGCAATTCAAGATTGCAAGCTATCAGGTCATAAGTATTATTGTCTACTCTCTAGTAATTGTAGCAAATAGAAGAAATCCTTCAAGAAGGTGGGCTTAACAGTCTTATTGTAAATCTCCTAACCGAGTGCAAACATACATTGTGTTGTTAAAATATCTTAACCGACTAGACTTAACAAGTCTGACATGTTACTCCTAACAGGGTAAGATCATCAAAAGTGATCACAACTTTTAGCCTTAACCGACACCTTCCATTCTGCAAATAGTGAAGCTTTGTGTGTTTCATCCACACCGTAGTTTTTGCCTTCTAACAAGGGTTTTCTACGTTATCAATTCGTGTGTCATGTGTAAATGAGTTTCATGAATGTTTCTATGTTTGTTTACATGCACTTACATTTATGTTATGATATTACATGCATAAGGTATTAAAGCAACAATGGTCGGTAATGCAAGCAATTATTACTAATGGTTAATTGGTAAAAAATTTAAAGGTATTGATTCACCCCTCCCCTCTCAGTACACACCCTTCCATTAGTCCAACAAAATTTACTCCTAAAATAGTTAATTGACTTCGAATATAATCAAACTTAAGTGAAAAATCATCCATGGTTTTGAAATCATTATACCTAAGATCCTCCAATTGATCTTGGAGTTGAATCTTTCTAGATTCATTTGCACTATCGTAAGTGTTTTTTAGAATATCCCAAGTCGCATGGGCGTGACTACAAGGGTAAATTAAAACATACAATTTTGGGCTTAATGAAATGTCGATAAGGCCTAAAGCATCGTCATTTTTAGTATTTCATGCATCAATATCGGCCTTAGGAGTAGTTGAGGGAGCAGAAGTTGCACTAGTAGCAATATCAAGAATATGTTTGAAACAAAAAATAAATGTTATATGTGTCTTCCAAGCATGGTAATTAGAATTTATCAATTTGATTTCCGGAATTGATATCGACATAGTGAGTCAAAATAGACAAGCATACAAGAAATAATATGTTAAAATAAACCCAAAAGTGGAATTTAACGCAAATGTTACCGGTTAAATTGAAAGAAATTTTAAAAAAAAAATTGTTTAAATGAGAAAACAAATTTTTGATTGCAACTAATATTAAAATGGTAATACAAAAATATTTATATTATGAAAGTGTATAATGGGTTAAAATAATATTTAAAATTAAGAAGCAGAAATTTTGTTTTAGCATTAAAAAAAATTATTGTTAAATAAGAATGAAGAAATTTTGTTAAAAAGAAGAATCTAATGATAAATCATTTAGATGGAATCTAATGAGTAAATTGTGGAAGAGCAGAGCTGCAAGAAACCTGGATGTAAGAAACATTAGAATAAATCTGCAATCCTATGATTAAAATTGTACATTAACCGGAAGAATGAGATAAGGAATAAGAAAAACAATATGAAATAAAACGTTATACTAATAATAGAGGAGACTGCGCTGAAAGTAAGGAGGAGCAAGTCAGATTGGAGGATGGGAGATAAGGGTAGCGTTAGTTAAGTTGTGTAGGAACTAAAACAGGTTGCGCAAGGAAGATAAGGGGCAGCAAATGGGAAATATTAATACTCCGAGGTGGAAAGTAAAAGTATGGGTTGCGCGGGGAAATTACTCTCATTTAAATAGCAATACTGCTCTTTTTCGTTGTCGAGGGAGTAAGATAGTGTTAGGTAGCATGGATGAGGGATTAAGGCATAAAGAAGTTGTGAAAACAAAGAGACTAAACAAGCTGCAGCGAGGGAAGAAGGGAGGGTTGGAGATTTTGGAGGGAATGCAGCGCAAGAGGTAGAGAAGTGGGGAGGGAAAACATGCAGCTCAAGGAAGCTGCATGCAGAGGTAGAGAAGTGGGGAGTGTTCCCGCAAGGAGAGGAGGAAGAATGATCGTCAGTGCTAGTAAATTTGGTATCCACAAAATGCCACAAAAGACCAAAAATCCACTAACATACATCGAAAGAGAACTGTAACGTTCTGTAGCTAGTGTTGCGCTCAAAAAGATGTTAATCTGATATCATCCTGCAGAGATGAAATGTATAAAAATAGAAAAATGAATAACCAAAGAGCAATAAGAAAATGTTAATGCAAGGAGCATATTAAAAGTAAATTAAACAGCTGACAAATATTTTTAAAAAAGGATGTGTGTGTGTGTGTTATTGAGTAAATAAACAACAAGTAGAACTAGAGCTCGGCCTGCAGTTTTCTTATGGACTTCTGGAGCAAACCATCATGGATTTCACAGAATCACCTAGTAGTATTGTTGTCTCCCTAGGGAATATGGAGGCCTTGGCATTTTGTCAACCTAAAAACAAGGTTTATCCTTGTGTGCCATTTATGGCGATGAAGCCCAAAAAGTTCTTCTCATACATTGTATTTCTTTAGGCCACCCAGTTCACAGACCAGCTTGGGAGGGGATTGGTTTTCAAAGCCTTCTCATTATGAAAGATACAGTCCAGATCCATGACACTTTTTTTGCCAAAAGCATTTGGCGTGCCTGGGAAGTTGTAGAGACTTGGCTCCGCTAGGATGGGGTTGTTTTTTATGATGGTCTCTCTTTCAACCAACACTATAATTGGTGGTCTCCACTCATCCAAGCCCAAGGTCTTCCTTTAGCCAGGGTTCCTGGAATCCATGCTCTGTGTTTTCAAAAACATGGTATCTAAATGCCTCAATATCTTTTTTCTTGTGCTACTATAAATCTTCACACTTGGGAGGATTTGCAGGCCCATTTCCGCCTAACTCGCCCAAATCAACTAACATTTGACCCGGTGGTCTCGATATTGTCTCTAAATATGCTACATAAGCCTAGCATTCATTATGTCAAACCATGGTGGAAAGACTGGCAATGGATTTCGTGTACTTCATTTTGCAATTACAAGCCCGGGATGGGCTACCATTAGTTGGCCCCTCACCTACTTATGGTTCCCACTCCGAACCAGCGTTGGCACTTACATTCTTCACAACCCACCTAACAACACAAATTTTTCACTATCTACTCTACCATTGCTAAGCCAAAAAGTGGCCCATTTCGCCTAGTGTATTATTTTCTAGGGCTTGTTGTTAGCACCTCACCTCTGGTGTCTAGGTGTGCAAACCCTTATTGTCCTTTTTGTGGACAACCGGAGACCATACATCTCTTCTGGTATTATCCTGACATGCACTCTTGATGGGAGATTCACCCAGTGTTCCCTACAAAATCATGCAGATATGTCATGCTTTCAAGATGGAAATTTTCTTCAATTTATGGAAAGATAGAAATGCAATATTATTTAAAATGATACATATTCAAGTACATATTAAAATGTTAAAGCATGTATATGCAATAATCTCATGATACATATTCAAGTACAAGCTAACAAAGTGGCCCTTAAGGTGGCCCACTTGCAAGAATTACTTAAATATTGGGGCAAGGCCCCTTGTATGATTGCTAGAGTATCGTTGAATATTTCTACCTCTAGCAAGCAATCTATACCCCGTTGTCACAATTCCTCAGCCCGTCGCACTCCCAACCCCACACCGACAGTCTAGCCGGGGACGAGATTTTCAACATTACAACTCAACCTCGCTACCCCAAGGTGGCTCTTCTTCTGAATGGCCTACTAATGGTGTTGTCCCCTCCCCTCCTAGTGGTTGTAGTTTGTCAGGTTCCATCAAAGATTCTGGGTGGCCCAGCTCTTCCAAGTGGCTCCCTCAACTTTCTCTAGCTATTTCTCTAGCCAAGAAGGAGAATGAAGAAGAAGAAAATAAAAAGTAAGGATGGTCCCTTATGGACTCCAATTCTGTCCACGCTAATGTATGGGGAAAGAAGGATGATCATGACCCTCCCCCTTCTGCAAGCACTACTTTAGTCGCTTAGCGTCTTGTTTATTTGTTTTTACTTTTGAGTTGTGCCCTTGTTTCTATTTTTAGCTAGCTTTCGTATCCTCCTTTTTTGTGATTTTGTATCCTCCTTTTTTTGTGAATAGTGTAATTTTACTTAATTAAATATTAATGGAAGGATATGTTCATCAAAAAAAAGCAAGTCAATATGTTGAACTTTCTTAATGTTACAACTACTCTACAATTTTCTAAAACTATCCATTATTGAGTGGTGCATTTGTGCCTTCATGTTTCTCTATTATTGGAAACATTTTTATTTTGTCGAAAAGTTTGAATTGAATTTTTAAGAAATACCTCTAACGATACCTCTAAGTTACTTCACAAGGCTTTACCATGAGGAGATTGAACTAGATCAAGAGGATTAGCATTATTATCAAGATTAACACAATCAAATACACCGATAATATACAATCTTTAGAATATATTTTTGTCTCTTTGTGAGGCTTTAAAGAAAGTTACTATTATTAAAATCATAAAGAATAATTAAAATGTATCTTTTTAGTTTATCACAGTTTTTATTAAATTGAAAATTTCACGATGTATGTAATATAAAATACCTTAAATTTATAAAACATAGTTTACTTCAAATGAGAATGTTTCCACATAATAAAGCTTCTCTTAAATTCAAGAATATTTTTTCAAACATCCTCTACTAACAAGGCCAACCAAGGTGGAAGCTTGCATGGCCTCCCCCAATTAACCTAAGACAACCACCAATTGACCTAAGACAACCACAACACAATACATTTACATAGGTTTTAATGTAATGGTTATAACAAGTAGAGTACATGTCAAGTTGTTATATTTTATTATAAAATATGACGATTGAATAGGCCAATGTCAAGTTGCTATATTCTATTTCATAAAGTGAGTAAATTATATTTTTATAAAGGGCCTTCAACCCACCCGTTCCAAGAGCAACATGTAGTGTTTTTGCATGCAACATAATGTCAACTGGCAATCTATCTTTTAGACAAAATAAATGTGTGGATGCAATTTTTTAGGGAGAAGAGAAAGCAAAAATGTAATGAAATACATACTTCATTTGGAGAACGTCCTTCACAACTTGCTTCACAAGGTTCCCTTTGTAGTTACAAAATTCAGAGATTGATGCTTGAATTTTATTTCTTACATGCCTATGATCTAAAAACACAACACATGCCCATAAAAAAAAAGACCCCTAGATAAGCATTAGAATACAGGCTTGCAAAATTCTTGAAGTAATGATGAGGGTGATGTGAAAGAGGTGGTAATCATAAGAATAGGGATAAAGAGTTTTCAAGGAAAATAGAATAATTTTAAATACCAGGCCAGATAATAGTTTTTGTCAATGTATACACAACCATGTACTATCTCTCTGCCAAGGACGCGTCTTAAAAATTGAAGTTTTCAACTTCAAAATATAATTTGTTGATGGGAGAACAGAAAATGCTATGACTATTTGTTTGAATTGGGAGCCCCTAATGGGCTTTCCAATTCACATTTTCTCCCCTTCTACAAACCATTGTCCCACAATCCAAGTGAAATTTGGATGTCGATTCCAATGAAGCTGATTCGGTTGATGTTATGGGCCATTTAGTGCCACAACAAGTTGAGTAATTATGTCATATTAGGCAATGTGTTAAAAAATGATCCATTAACGGAAGGTGTTACATTGTCTTGGCAATACAATTGCCAGCACCAGCTGCAGAAATAGAGTAATGGAAGGAGCAATGTTGATCAGATTGGTATTAATTCTCAGCGACAACAAGAGCAAGAGGATTTGACCGAAGACATCAATGAGATCAAATTAGAACATATGAACGTAGACTGATATCGAAATAGGTCGTTTGATCTAAATGCTCTTGAACGTGGATTGACTATTTGCTTTGGGCATATGCAAAATCGCTTTGAAGGAGAGTACTTTAGTCAAAAGCGAGGGACGAAGTCTAAAAATTATGGCTCTTTTTAACCAATACGAGAATATAATCCTCAAACACCTAAAGAACAAATTAGTTCTAGGCTAGTGCCCAATTACGATTCCTAAACAACTGCAACTAAGAAGGTTGTAAAGAAAGCTCCTAGGTTGGCAATTACAGATGGGCCCTAGAGAAGGGGTTCAATTTCTTGCAGAAATCCATCTCTTAACGATAACATATTACATGACTTCACACAGGAGAATTTGACTCTAAATGATGCTAAGGTTGATGGAACCTTCCCTGTAAAAAATGACTACAAATGGTGTCAAAATTGCAGTTCAAATTTGGTTCTGATATTATTTCCCACCAAAAAAATACAGCAATTTCCACTGGCTTTGGGCCTTAAAAATTCATCTTCAACATCACTAGAAGAAAGTCTCAACAAAGGTCAGATGGTTATGACTGGAGTGGATAGTCCTCCTGATATGAGTACCTTATCAATTATTCAAATTATGACATCATATTAAGTAAATTATGCAGACTTCTGATTTTGATTGTGTATGTGTTTTTTTGCATCAACATTTCAGATCACACTCTGTGATCCATCATCAGGATATAAGAACATGTAGGATATGTAAAATGTAAGATGCAAACTAAGCCACTCTCAACAGATATAAGAAGGGATGGGGAGAGGAAGGGGCACGCAAAGTGAGGAAGAAAAGTCAAAGCAAGGCTACAAATGAAGACTAAACAAGGAGAAGAAAATAAAGAAAAATAAAACATAAAAACACACTGACAAAAACAAGATAAGAATGAAAAAAGCAAGAGAAGATAGAAAACCAAACTCTATATATATATATATATATATATATATATAAAAGACAAGAAAGAAAAGAGCAAGAAATAACAAAAACAAAAACACAAAAAAAAATTTAAGACATAAAAACACAAACAAAAGAATATGAAACCAAGAAATATAAATTAAATAAAAACCAAAAACAAAACAAATTATATGGTGGATTGTGAAATAGGGGAGGAAGGAGGACAAACCAAGCCAAAAAAGAGTAAAAACCTTTAAAGACAGTGTATTCAGCCTCGTGAAAGCAAAGGAAATAAAGATGAACAAGACCAAAAAGTAAAAATTGTTTCATCAAATGTGGAATGCATGCTTCACGAGATAGCAGAACAGATCAACTAACAGAGAAAAGAGGATTGATGCTGAAGGTTTCTGATCATATTGAACTTCTGAAAAAGGAGTCATCTTGTTGGCCTCCATTTGTATCTTCTACATCCACAGTTCATCTAATTTTTCATGCTATACTAAGTCTCTTGGCACTATACCTGAAAGACAAGGATCTCCATTAGAGCGCTTTGTTTCATCACTGCCTGTAACGAATGTAAAAGCTTAAAAACCATCAATAGTTAGAAGCACAAATGCAAGAATAGGTGACTTCGTAGATTCTTGTAATTTGAGAATCTCTAGTCCAAAAAGAGACGTAATTGGTGATGCATTAAGTGACAATTCTGGATTTATTATCTGTACCAAAGACCTGTGTAAACCATCGGGAACAAATGGCAAGTCCAGGGTTGATAGATCTATGAGAAACAATAGTGGTGGAAAAGACAGTAAGCAGTTTACAAGAACAAAGCCAAAAGGTGAATGTCTTCACAAGCATTCAACATTGGAGGGGAGTATTTAGGGTTAAAGAGGGGGAGGGGGGACTTTCTGCATATGATATGAGAGTTGATAAGGTTGATTATGAAAGCACACAATCAAAACAATATGGAGATTCATTTGTCAAAAAATATAAGGCACATTTTCGACCTTCCTGAAAAAGAAAGGGATTCAATTTGTTCCTTAAAGAAAAGCTATGGTTGAAATAGATTCAATTAAAGATAGGTCTGAAACTTCAACCCATTCAGAGATTCATTTGTCAAAAAATAAAGGCACTTTGTACTAAAGATAGAATGTCAAGATCATGCTACCTTCCTGAAAAAGAAAGGGATTCAATTTGTTCCTTGGAGGAAAGAAAAGCTATGGCTGAAATAGATTCAAATTAAAGATAACCCATTCAGCAAATAGATGAAGAGGTAGAGGAGATTCTATCAGTGTGATATATTGCTTTATAAAGGCAACCGACTGGAAGAGTCATTGATTGATGCTTGTGGCAAATCTTCTATAATTCATAAACAATCAGACACATCGTGTAAGGGGACTTTATGCTCCCAACTAAAATCTCCAGTGTGAAAAGGGTTTGTAGAAAGGGATATTGAGGGCGCACTTGTAAGTTCAAATAGGGAACATCAGTCACGTATGGAAAATGCAGCTTTAGAAGAAGGCAGGGATTTGGAACAGAAGGCAGATAGGCTTAAGAATAATGGAGGCGATGAACTTGAAGTTATTGAATTCTATTTTCATGTATCTTTAATTTTTCTGCAAAGTGCCTCAATTTTAGAGCCTTGAGTGTTGATAGTGTGAAGCACCGAGAAAATAAATCTATGGCTTTGTTCACATACTTTGCTAGGCTTTCTTAGGATTGTGCTAAGGTGTATGAATGAAATGGAAAGTGGGCAACTGCTACTCTAGCATACCAATGCACAAGATTCGCACATATGCATGTTGTAACAGCAAAGCCTATGTCTATAAGCAGAGATAGACAATAACTTTGTTTAGTTGCTTTTTTGGTTCCATCAGGCAAATCT
The DNA here is from genome assembly GCA_018584345.1 of Thuja plicata. Lineage (NCBI taxonomy): Eukaryota > Viridiplantae > Streptophyta > Pinopsida > Cupressales > Cupressaceae > Thuja > Thuja plicata. The sequence continues at coordinate 40,027 of MU223550.1, read as the reverse complement.
CCTCGTTCATCAGCCTCCAATGTTGATAACTTGAATTATCAAGCATTAATAGTTGTGAATCAAGGAGGAGTTGAATCTCTACATGCCTCAGGCAATTATGTGATTGATATAGAACAATGCCAACACCATAACCGCTTGTTACATTTTGTCGATGGTATTAATACACCATTTGCAGCTTTTGCAAAAGTAAGTAGTGCTTTGGCTACTACTAGTGATTCTAGTTACAGAGAACATGAAATATCTGTGGTGAAAAAGGCTGTCAATTTGAACTTTCACAATCTTGATGGACTTCTCGATCTTGTGATCTCTGCCTGTAATGGAATCTACATCTTTATGTTGACATCCATGACATTACCTATTGAATTGATTGGCTTCAACAACATTTTTTGTAGAAATAAGCAGGTATGCAAACATACACAACTTAACCAATAATTCATAGCTGGTTAATATTCCTTAGTCACTGTTGGTTGGAACGGGTCTTATTTCAATATGCATGTTCCTCAAGATTTCTAGGCAATTATGTTTTAAGCCAATCTACAAATCCTAAAACAATTAACGGACTCACTTACAAATAAATGTCAATATTAGGATGCTTTGTGATCAATATATATTGAAGAAATATATAACTCTACTTCCGTAAGAGAAGAAACTCTATAAGATCTGGATGAACAAGAACAAGTGTTAGGGTTGTGCAAAATGCAAGTTTATGCATCATGCAGATTTAATTTTCTTAAGGGTAGAATTCTCAATAAAAGAGGGGTATAAATTTATTCAATCAGAGAAAGAAATACAAAGAAAGAAGGGCAACACACCCAACAGAGAAAAGGACATTACACAGCCCTATCAATTTCCACTATGTGATCCAACAAATAGGACATACCTGGAGATAATTGTCCCCTATCCGCTATATTCCAACCCTGCACATGATGAGAAGCCCATTTAGCCAAATAATTTGCAACTCCATTCCACTCTCTCAGAATGTGACTAGAAGTAACAGATTCCAAGAAGCAACACAACTAAAAAAATTGTCTAATCGCCACGGCTAAGTGCCAACTAACATCATTTAACCGTCGCTCATTCAACAAAGTCACCACCACCTGAGAATCTGATTGACAAATATTCCTTATCGACTCTAGTACACAACTACGCTCCACCCCATACAAAATTGCAAGAGCCTCCATTAAACTATTTTTATGAAAACCCTTATAAATTGAGAAAATGAACTGGATATCTCCAGAGCTATCACAGGCAACTCCACCAATACCAGCATGACCAGGATTCCCCCAAGATGAGCCATCGGTGTTGATTTTCAAAACTCCTTAACACCAAGAACCCTCCTTATTTATTCTTTGCAAAGGATGTTGGCATATATTCCTCATGATTTGCCTAGCACACCTCCCCGAGGAGAAAGAGCACCTCCCTAAAGAGAAAAATTGAACCGATTACAGATATCAACATCCCCAGGATCCACTCCATCCAAGTCACACTTAGCCAAGATGGTCTCATGAAGAGAATGCACAATTTTCCACAAGTGTTGAACAGCCATTTTAACATCGTGAAAAATCCTACGATTTCTTTCCAACCAAATATGCCAGATAATGAAAGTGGGGCCAATAGCCCAGGCAACCTAGAGAAAAGAGGTCTTCACAGGGGGCTTACCCAAGTGGGCCCAAAATTCAGTTAAAGAAGAAATATGCCAGCAGGCCTGTTTCCAAATTCCCCATCAGATGTGCCAAATCCCTCTAGAGAAGGAGCAATAGAAGAAGAGGTGAGAAAACAGTTCTCATTGTTGCAGCACAAAACACACATAGAGGGACCCTGGAAGCCCCGCTTACACAAATTATCCCAAGTAAGACGTCAATTTTACTGATGCAATATATATATATAACTTCTTGAAAATGGTAGAGGAACATTTTGGTGATAAAATGTTTAGAGAAGATAAAATGAGTAAAATCACAAGTAGCTTCTTATCTATTGACTACATTTTAGCCCAGGCATACTTCCGTACTTTCATATACAAGTCTATATCGATCTCTGGAAGAATCCCAGCCTCTTTTTCTCTCTGTTCAATTTCCGAGAAAAGTTATACAGTTAGAATAAAAAATAATAAGCCTTCAAAAACCTTCCACAAGTTGTTCAATATTGTTAACATAGGGAAAATCCAAAGCTACAAATTATAAACAGATGTATGAATCAAAATGAGGACAGCTATTTAGTATTTACCCCTACCTGCAACCCACTCCTTGACAACAACAAACCCTTAATGATGATGATGGGGATGGTGAAGTAGGAGGTGGAGTGGCAGACACTTGACACTTGCAGATGATGGGGATGGTGAAAAAGGTGGTGGAGGTATTAATAGATGGCCCATGGAGTTGACTATGGCTCTCTTGAAGATTTGTTCTCAGATGAACTCCAACTTCAGGGGCCCCAATCTCAAGGGACCACTTTGGGAAAATGTCTCACTGTAATTCATCACAAAATGGCTTTGAAGTCTGAAGTTTGTCCATGATAGAAGCTCATTCAAGAATCTGCTCTTTATTTGATTTTCATTTTACCATTGCACTGGAAGCTGTTTGTTGAACCCTTTTAATTAGTTAATTAAGTTTGGCTTGAGTAATAGGTCTTGCTCATAACTTCTTTTAATTAGTGTTGTCAGTTAATTATTAGGTAATGGGTCATGCTCATAGGTTACTAATCAGCCCTATAATGACAATGAGAGGTGGCTGGTTCTAGTTAAGAAGAATCAAGAAACTAATTTGTATATAGCATCTGGCAGTTTAGTGACTAAGAAGAATCAAGAAACTAATTTGTTCTATTGTATTAGAAGACTCGTGTGGCATCACCATATCTGTAAGTGAGAAGTGAAATGTTATCCGCACCATAGAACAGACCTGCCTCTTGAAGTTATTCAGTCATATATGAACGGATGATATCGACTGATTTAAGGTCGACAATGCAACTTCAAAAACTAAGATCTATTCGGCAAAAGAACATCTTCCACTGCAAATTAACACTAATCTATAACAAAAATATTGCTTCTTTATCCAAGCTCTCTCCAATCTATGAGAAAATATTGCTTCTATAACACTAATCTATAGACAAATGATATTGATGCAAACAAAACACTATTTTTAAAAAGATTACTTCTGAAATCAAATGTAAACTTTTTTTTTCACTACCATGGTTTGTTAAAACCTCTTTATTACATAACAAATACAAAATAGTTATGAGCAAAGGTAGTTAATCACACGATGGTTATGAAAACAATCTAAAACTTTAAGCACATATATGTACCAGGTTCATTTTTTATCATTCATGTCAACCTCGTCAACTTCAATTATTGTAGATTCTCTCTATTATTACAGACCACATATAATCCTTGCAATGTTTTCAATATTATTATAGCCCGCCTATAATCCTAGCAACTTTTTCTGTATTATTACAGCCCTCATATAATCCTAGCAGTTTTTTTAAGTAAACCAATGGCACTAGCTTTACAAATTTTCAAAACATTCCAAACATCTCAATACATAAAATTGGGATTCCATTCTCTATTTCCTAAAATCTACTGATGTGAAACCAAGGAAAATCAAATCCCTGTATCCCATTTCAAATATTAAAGAAAATGAATAAATCAATACATAAAATTGGGATTCCATTCTCTATTTTCTAAAATCTACTAATGTGAAACCAAGGAAAATCAAATCCCTGTATCCCATTTCAAATATTAAAGAAAATGAATAAATCCAACAAACTTATGAAAACTCCCAAAACAATGAATTCAAAAAACTATTAAAACCTTGAACCAATATTACTAGATTCCAAAACTAACAAAGCTCAGTTAGCGGATATAACTTTAGCTTACTATTGTAGATGATTCGCAGCTTTTGTAAAACATTTCAAAGGCAATAAACAATACAATGCTACACAAAAAAAAATTGCAGAGCAAGGCGTGTACAGACATACCAGAAGCCCAATAGGGCATTGCAACAGTACATCCTATGAGGTCACTGAACTGCTCAACCACATCTAATGGAATGATCCTGCAAAGTAGAAGTCCTGCAATCTCCCAATAAAATCAATGCATAGTTGTTCATCAATAGAACTCCATGAGCCAAACCTTCATTTCTTAAATCCATGTGAAAGGAATAAGAGCCTTACAAATCTGTGTTTGAATTAAACCCAACAATCTCAGTTGTATAAAGAATCTTAAGCCCTTAAAGTGAATATGACATGTAGAAGGCTGTCATATGAAGAGTTGATACCAAATCCCAAAGGATTAGCTGTGCAGGAGAAGATCAAATCATTGCCTGAGAATAGAGAATTCAAACACTGGGTTAGCTATCCTGGAAATATGGCTTCCTTCTACAGCAGGTACTTGTGATCTAGGAATTGGGTCATAAGGAATTTCACATCTCTTCTTCTCTGTATCAGTTATATGAACTCTCACAGGGTCCTGTGTATGTCTGGATTGGAATCTCACTTCATTATATTCTAAAAGGGCAAAAATAACTAATCAGTAATAGGTGAAAATATATTAATTACATTAGAGCATTAAATTATCAATTTATCTCCAAGACAAAACATATGAAATTCTCATCTCTTCTTTCTATCGGTTATATGAATTCTTCTTGGGTTCTGCGTCACATGCCTGCATTGAAATATGTGAATATTCCAATGGGGAAAAATGTCTAATGAATATTATGAATGAATGAATGATTTTAATGACGTCCACGAGACCAAACAGTCTAAGGGACCAAAGAAACCCTCGGCCTTAAACAATTTCCAAATTCCTTTCCAACTCCAATCTTCTTTTATGAATCTTGACCAGCAAACCAGCAGTTTGGTTGACCTTATCCTCTTCAAATAAACAGTGCATGTTGTCCACTTTCAAGATTGTTTCATATTGAGCTCGAATATCGTCATAGGCTGCGCACTCTATGAGAAAGTGTCATTCGGTTTCAATTGCGCCCGTCCTACAAAACATGCAAGTTCTCTCCTCCCAAGCCTCTTTGGGCCTCTTCCATCTACCCGTCTCGCACCTAAGATGATGCGATCCCCCGTCCTCAATTGTGTCATTAACAGTCTTGCTTTCCCTTTAATAGCAGCCCCTGAATATGCTTTCTCCCCATGTTCCCCGGTTGGGTTGAACTCTTGCATGGGGTAAGCCTTTTTTTGACCGATGTTATTAGTCCACATGGCACTCTGAAACTTCTCTATGACAAACTTTTTTATGTCCACATTGTATTAGGACACTCATGTAGCTTAATATTCCATTTATTCAACCACTTATTATTTTGCTTCATTCATGTTTCCTTTCTACGGATAAGATCCTCATCCTTCACAATTTTCGGCCATCGTTGGTCGTGCATGTTTTCAACCTTCTTTAAGTAGCTAAGTAACCGAGTTATCACTGAAGCTTCCAACGGAAAAGTCCCAGCTCAAACATGTCACTGTAATGCAAGAAACAGCAATAGCTTCAAAGACAATATAGTATATCCATTCTGAGATAGATATTGCTGATACTAACTACCAAATGGATTTAAATATATAGGTCAAAATGGTATCCACAATTCGCACTGCTATTTTATGGTTAAAATGTATACAGTTATATAGGAGCTCTGTTCAAAAAATTATTGGAAAATTCTCAGAAAATAACTACCCGATGGATTTAAATAGATAGGTAAGAATGGTATCCATAGTTCACACTGTCATTTTGTAGTTAAAACATATATATGTATAGACGGGCTCTGTTTAAAATTTCCATTGGAAAACGTGAATAAAAATTGAGATTATAGTTCTACATACCATCATTATATATAGTTCTGTTTGAAATTACATTGCTGTTAAAAAAATTAGTATTCTACGAACACAAAGTCCATAAGCATTATTCATGCATGGTCCTTTAAACTGAAACAAATAATGTTGTACAGCTTGGTGCTATTTAAATGATTTTTCTCTGCATTTAAGAACAATCCAAAAAGGGCATGTTTAATGGTAAGCTCAGTGATGCATTTTGCTAGTCTAAAAATAGCTTCTGCACATTTATATATGCATATATATCTCAAACATGTACCAAAATGGTTTTGCTCTACATTTAAGAAAAGTCCAAAAAGGGCATGTTTATTAATGGTAAGCTTAGTGATACATTTTGCTAGTCTAAAACTAGTTTCTGCACATTTATATACGCATATAATATCTCAGACATGTACGGTGTTACTCCTAAATAAAGAAATACTCAGAGGCCAACACGGAGATGAAACCCTGAATTCTTATTGCTCCTCTCTAGGAATAAGGTCGTATGTGAGAAATAAAGTAAAACTAATACATATACGAAAACTTATAGCGTGGCCAAGGTTCCTATATGTAGTTGGCGGCAAGGGGGTATTCCCTTACGCGTTCTCCTTCAACCAACAGCTTCACTCCTTTTCTGCCTTTTTCAAAAAGCACACCATAATCTTATATGCCTATGAAAAAGCTGAAGGGTAAGGTTGCAGGTGGCAGAAGATAACCAAAGACCATTATCTAGAACAGTGGAAAGAGGCAGAAAAACATGTTTTGATTAAATTCCATTGCTTCATTGAAACATTGTTTCTACAAAATATTATTTTGTAAATTAACAGTATTATTGCTCTTTCAGCAAAACAAAGAGAAGGACCAAACACCATCAGAGATTCGTTGTTAGCACGGTGGATGGCAACTGTACAGCCACCAAGAAAGGATTTATTTCTTAATTTTTTTGTTCTAAGAATGCACAGAAAATCCCTTTTTACAAGATTATATATATGCACATATATTAATCAGCTAAAATATTGATTAATTGTCTATCATTTTGCAAGGTCTGTGTCTATCGTTAGCCCTACTTTTGATTTTTCTTCCCCGAACCCTAACTATTTTATGCTTATGAGAGCCTTTCACTTTTCTTTCCTTTTCTTGATTCATTCTGCTATGTTTATTTCTACAAGATTCAGATAGCGAAGATGTAGGTTTTGGCATAGCCACGCCATACTAGAATACAATTCTTGGTGTGTTCGGTGCTATTAATACCCTCTGAAGAAAATAAACAATGCCCTGAAACAAGCAAAGTAAAAGAAGAGGAATTGAAGAAAGTTAATAGATGGCCCATGAGGAGACTCTGGCTCTCTTGAAGATCCGTTCTCAGATGGACTCTAAATTCTTCTTTATTATTGGCCAGTCTCCATCTTGCGACCTTTGCTCAGCCTTTCGCTGCCCAGAACAAGGGCGGAGAACAAGGGCACAAAATGTAGCTGCCCGCAGCCACAGAGCCACCACAGCCCTGAGCCTGCTGAGCCTGCTGATCAATAGCAGCTATTTCTGTGTGATCAAAAAAAAAAGCACCCTATAATAAACAATGCCCTAAAATAATCGAAGTAAAAGAAGAGGAATCGAAGAAGGTTGATGCCCATCAAAGGGAAAAACTTAATTTAATAGCATCGTGACTTCATCCAACCAGTGTGGGAGAAAATATGTAAACAACCTAATTTAATAGCATGACCATAATTGGACAAGTCGTGGCTAATTTTCTGTTAATTCTCTATTAATTTGCAACGTCTGTGTCGATCATTAGCCCTACTTTTGTTTTGGTTTCCCCAAACCCTAACTATTTTATGCTTACGAGGCTTTCACTTTTTTTTTCCTTTTCCTTGATCAATTCTGCTATAGTTATTTCTGCAAGATCCAGATGGCGATGATGGAGGTTTTGGCACAAGCACGCCATACGAGAAGACCCTTCCCTGCTTGGCCAGTGCTATTTATTAATTTCTTTAGAAGAAAATAAACTAAACCTTAAAATAAACAAACTAAAAGAAGAGGAATCAAAGTAAATTAACAAATGGTCCATGGAGGAGACTCTGGCTCTCTTGAAGATACGTTCTCATATGTACTCCAACTTCTTCTTCATTGTTGGCCAGTCTCAATCCGCAGAGCTGTCCCTGAGCCTGCTGATCAAGAGCAGCGGTCGGTGATAGAGAGCCCCCTAAAATAAGCGAAGAAAAAGAAGAGGAATCGAAAAAAGTTGATGCCCTTAAAAGACGAAACCTAATTTAATACCATCGTGACTGCATCCAACAGAGTGGGGGAGAAAATATGTTAACCACCTAATTTAGTAGCATTAGCATAGTTGGACAAGTCGTGACTACAGAAAATATGTAAATATTGCAGTGAAAGATTTGGATAAGCACAAAGAGTAGAACATAGAACAAAACATTGACAGAACGGAACGCTGAGATAAATGAACGAAATGAAAGAATTTATGGAGCCAAATTTGAAATGCTTCCTCCGCTCCTCTCAACGGTTATTTTAGAAATTTATTATCAATTTAAACAAAATTTAAATAATTAAATTATTATTTTTTAGTGATGACAGCTCATTTTACAAGTGAATAGTAGTGACGACAAATTTTAAAATATATGAATAGTAATGATGGTAGTGAGCATCATTTAGATGTAATAAGTGTTAATCCATGTCTTATGTTCTTGCTTAATTTAAGTAGTTGGAATGTTCTAATGTAAAGTTTGGATTAGGGGATAGGATAAATTATAATATTTCCCTATTTTAATGGCAGGGAAATTGTTTAAGGCTGAGGGTTTCTTTGGTCCCTTAGACTGTTTGGTCTCATGGACGTCATTAAAATCATTCATTCATTCATTTACCATTTTTTCATCTTTTTTTTCTTATTTGCCTTAAATTTTGCTTCCAAATTATTTTTGCAACAAAAATTGTTAAAAATTTTATTTAAAATATCATTTAAGAATATTGGTTAAAAATAAGCATCAAATTTTGCTATGCATGGGGCCACCAGCTCCACAAATTATTGCTAAAAATGTTGAGCAGTGGCTAGCCAAAATAAGCTTAGCAGGCGCATGGGGACTTGCCTTAAGTGTTCCATTCATTCTCATGAGAGATGGGTTTTTCTAAACCACTAGTCATGAAACATGGGTCAATGAGTTTGACTCAAAAACTACGTAGTTGAATCCTCATAGAAATATCACAATTTGACTTGTGGAAAATATTTCATACTCATCAAATTTCAAAATATTTTAAAAATCATGTGTATACTCTTACTAAGTTATATCTTGCAATCTAACTTTCCTTTTATCATTTTTCTATACTTGTTATATTTGTATTATTTGTAAATATTAAGTAGGAAAAATTATGATACAAAGTTAATGATAACCAAAATAACCTCACTATTGCATATCCAAGGTGGTACTAATGGAAGACTGAAGAGTCATACGATGAAACCACCATGGCAAACCTATGAGAGAGAAAGAACATCACTAAAAAGATGATCAGGCACAAATCCATGATCACGCTCTTTGACATCACACAATGATAGGATAAAGGGATCATCAACCTATAATCTATATCAAAGCACTCTTTAAAATACTTAAATGACATGTTCAAAAACTAACATTGATGAATGGCACTCTCCTTGTTGTTGGCATATGGAGATATTGTTGGCATAACTGGTCTAGTTGTTCAAGAGATTAAGTTAAGGAGAAAGGTTAGATCAGTTATATAGTTTGTCATTGATGTCAAATAGTCAAAGGAGCAAAGTATTAACTATCAGACAAAATGACAACTTATCGGCATAAGGACGTTAGCTATCGGAGGCCGACAGCTATCAGTTAAAAGGAAATATCACAATGCAGCCGACAAGGAGGAAGAATAGGAAACTGTTTAATAAGATTGATGAAGTTATGATCATTGGATTTAGGTTTAGATTTTGTTGATTAACGATTATCTACTTAAGGAAGAGACAAGATGAAGATTGGTATCGTGATGAAGGAGAAGACAGAATAACGGTGGAACAGAAGAACTAATCGGAGAAGGATTGCTGCGATCACATAAGAGGATACAGAGGATTGAAATGGTATGTTATTATGTTAAGGAACTTTATTGGATCTGATATAGCAGAGATAGTGCAAACTATAGATCATTTTGTAAGTTGTTACTCTCTAATAATTGTGACATTAAAATCCCTTATCGGGTGACCCTAACAGGTCTATTGTGAATCCTTTAACAGGATGACATTCTCAAAAGAGTGTTCAAAATCCTCTAACCAAGTTACTCCTAACAGGGTATAAGACTTTAACAGATCTCTAGGTAAATCCCATAACCGGGTAGCATCTAACAGTGTTATTGTAACCCTTAACCGAGCAAGCTCTTAACCGGGCGTATTTCAGAAGAGTACAACTATTTGTGGGCACTGATCTCACACCGTGGTCTTTTCCCTAATCGGGTTTCCACAAGATAAATATTGGTGTTAATGTTGCATGAATGTTTAATGTTATGATAACTGATAACACTATTATAGGTTAATTAAGTTGTAATCGGTAAATCTATTCGATGAAGATTTGGGATTGAGTTTTAAAGGTTAAGTGGTGATTAATGATTCAGCCCCCTCTCAATAACCTTTCCTATACCTACAATTGGTATCAGAGCATTGGTTCCCTGATTTGGAAGCTTAACCGCATAGGGCAAAGATCTCAAGATGTATAGGAAGGACACACCTAAGTTTAACAAGAATGCAGATGATTTCAGAATGTGGGCAAGTAGGATGAAATTACACCTATCGGGACTTTCAGATATTGCAATGGATTTTTAGACTAGTGAATATGTACAACCTACCGATGTGCTTACCAAAGTAGAGAAGGAGAAGTTGATTCATAACTCTGTAATGATAGAGCTCGCAAGCGCCTTACACAATTCAGAATATGTTGATATACAAGATCTGCCTTCAGCCAAGCAGATATGGGATAAGTTGGTACAAGTACATGGTGGAGACAAATATGTCTTACAGGAAAAGGTTGACGGACTTACAGGAAATTTTGATGAAAATGCAAGATCAAGAAACAATGGCACAATATGGAACCAAGATAAAAGAAGTTGTCGCATCCTTTAAAGGAGCTGGCGAAAAGATGGAAGAAAGTGATGTTGTAAGTAAAATGCTTAGAACACTACCACATAGGTATTGTTGGCAAGTGGCCCATTTAGGATTGCATAGAGGTTGTCACTTATGGCAACACTACTCATCTGCACATGGTCACTTGAATTACAATTTAGTTTTGATATTTTGTCTTGTAAAAATGACTAAGTCCAAGAAGCAGTCAACTGGGTACAGTGGTACAGTTTTGGTCAGCAAACATTATATGGTGACCTAAGTCATGCGAGCTTAGAGGAAGGTATTTTTGGATATAGTAGACATTCAGTTAAGGTCACTTGTGTTTTGGAGTTCATCTCTAAGAGTTACAACATGTTGAAGATAGACGAAGATAGTATAATAGCGATACAGAGCAATTGAATGGTCGTGATGTTTAGGGGAGTAATTTGAGGAATCCATAAGTGCTAAGTTGGATTTGGATTGGGTCCTACCCCACTTTTGCTAATTTATGATCGTCGACTATGGATTTTATATTTGGTTACATTTTGGACATGTTTTGTGGTGTTCTTGAGAGCCGACTGGAAGAACCATTTTGAGATCGAGTATATATGAAGATGTTTTATGATGTGAAGATGTATGTGGAATGCGTAGATGCATTGTGATGTCAGGATCAGAAAGAAGTTGATGCAAGCTATAATTGGTACTACTTAAGCACAGAAGATGCTTGTATTGTTCATTTTGATAAATCATTGTAACCGAACATATTTGCTTTGTAAGAGTAGTGTGCTCATTGTATACCCCTAATAGGGTTTTCTATCCCTTAACAAGGAAATGTACTAAATGTAATATTCAGCTCCTAGTAGGGCTAAGCCTCCTAACAGGGAAACTATACACTTAGTGCATTATTTGTGGGTATCATCCCCACTGGGTTTTCCCTTGGCCAGGGTTTCCTTGTGAACAAATCATGGTGTTATGAGTTATCTACTTTATGTGTATGTTCTTTTCATTTCAGTTATTGTATGGTTGAGTTGGAAGTTATTAATTTTGAATTTATAGTGTTGTAATACTAATTCACTCCCCTCTCAGTATTACCTAGTCCTAACAATTGGTATCAGAGCTTGTGGCCTTTGGAGAGAAAGCCTAACAACTTTAGGGAGATCCAGATGGATTCAAGTTTGGAAGAGAACTTTGAAGTAGCACTTGAAGACCTTGATAAGGCTAAAGCTGAAAATGGTGATTTAAAATTCAAATTGATAAGAGCATAAGGTTTCATCAAAAATCTTAAGGAATAGTTTGAACTTTATAGGAACCAAAGGCAAGATCTTATGGAATAGATAAAAGAGGAATTTGATAATGATTCATGTGATCAGATCAAGCAGCTTGAATAGGAAAAATAAGCATTGAAGCAGGAACATGAAACTACTTCTATTCAGATGGCTAAATAAAATCAACAAGAGAGAGATGGAAAAACCAAATTTGAAGAGATCCTAAAGAATACAAATGTTCAAATGGGAAAGATGCAAGTTGAACTTGATGACTACAAAATCGAGTATCATGAATTAGAGAAATACAACCAAATCATTAAAGGAGAACTTGTTGAGGCTAAGAATCGCATTGAAAAACTTCATGCAAGCAGTGTCAATATTGATGAACAAAGGGAAAGACAGAAGCCTAAAGGTGATATGATGGGAGTTGGCTTTGATAAAGCTGAATGTTCTAAATCTCAAGAAAAGAAATCTGAAGTATAGATAGATGTAGAAAAATCTACTAAATAAGAAGGTAGAGATAAAATCAGACCTTTTAGAGGTAGATTTTTTGGATGAAACAAAATTGGTCATATGAAGAGGGATTACAGAGGTAAATTTCCTTATAATCCCTTTCCTGGTTATTATTTCAATTGTTATGAATATGGACACAAGAAGACAAAATGTAGAAAACATGATCAATGTCACACTAAACAAGAATACATCAAAGAGGAAATAGAAGCTAAAATTACATGTTACAAATGCAACAACTTTGGGCACATTGCAAGGAACTGCAGGTTACAAGTTAATCAGAACATATCACCTCCTACATGCTACAAGTGTAGCAATCAAGGACATATAACAAAGCTTTGCAGGTATAATGGAGCTACAAGTAACAAAATACCACCACCTATTGTTGTAAAGAAAAATGTTGGTGATGTTGGAAAAAGTATGGCAAAATATATGGAAGAGTTTGACAATCAATTTGTGAAAGAGAGTGGTAAAGTCTAGAAAGCGAAGGAGCAGAGTGAGCCTAAGATTCAGGGAGATTCAATAGTTGCTACTGAACCCTCGTCTGATGTTATTAAACCTAGATGGCCAAGAATGGCCTTAGGGGGAGCTTTGGAGAAATATAACAGAACCATCCAAACCCTATTTATGTGGAATAAGATTTTGTGAGATTATGGAGAGAAAATATGTTTGATTTGAAATGTCTATCTAAGATCACATAGCTATATACACTATATCTTATGATCGCCAGATTAATGGTCAACTGGATCATTGTAGAGTTAAGGTTATTGGGAAATGTGTCAATACTTTCATGGCGAAGTATAGGTCTACTCATTTGAACATATCTAACCACTATTCGAAGCAGATTTGAAGGAGATCAGTGAAACAAGCAGGAAAACCAAGACTCTTTGCGATTGACTGAGTGCGAATTCACAGATTCATCAAAGAAGAGGTATTTTTTATTATTTTTGAGATTTTATTATGGATACTCTATTGATTTTCGATGTCAACGAAAGACCTAGATACAATTTAAAGAAACATCCATGTAAATCCACCGAAGATGATCCCAAAGGTGCATTTTCACAAACACCCTACAATGTTCTACATGTTGAGGATATTAGGGCATACATACATTATAAATATGAGTCTTTGGGAGACTTTGAGATCTATAAGGAGATGAAGGATATGATCAAGGAAGATGGAAAATGGAAGGATGAGTTCTCTCATCTAGATAATCTCAGCATTATGCGAATGACGAAACTCTATGAGTTCGACGAAGAAGAATGGATTAATATTGTATTGAGAAGAGTACATGATCATTTTATCTAGATTGGAGATAAGCCTGTGAAGATATGAAGTGAGTTGATTCATGACATAATAGGTTTGGACAATTCTGGCATTATCCCTTTTGTAGAGAAAAACACAAAGAAGCAAGTGAATGTTAAAGTATTGTTCGTTCGTGTTTAATAAAATGACGAGACAATAGTAATATATATATATTGAAAATATATATTAAATTAAAGATATAATATATTAACATATTCATGAGTGGAAATCATATATATATATATATATATATATATATATAT
>MU223549.1:2202457-2215116 GCA_018584345.1 Thuja plicata | reverse complement strand
TATATATATATGATTTCAAGATGTTTTTGGGTTATCTTCGTATGTAAGTTGACACTTTAAAAAATATTTCTTGGCTTCTAAGTATTAATGAAACTTGAAGGTTCAAAAAGTGGCCATTTCAAAGTGTCGTCTAACATCCATTTAAAGATCCACCAATTCACTCAAAATTGTCATACTTTTGGACAAATATTTCAATAGTGGTGCACAAATGGACCAATTATGAACCAAAAAAACTAAAAATTGATCAGCTATTGGTACATGTTTTATCATTATTAGGACTCATTTAAAATTAGTAATTATGGGGTCAGGTATGTCATTATTGAAACACTACTCTTCCTCTAAAAGAATAGCTTACCGAGGGGACAGTATAAATTTTTTCCCAAATTCCTTTTATACATGATGAGGTTTAGTTTGCTGATTTTTGGCTAGAAAATCTATTTTTAAAAGAAAATAGGCCATATTATTTTGATGATTATATTATTATATTTTCATTAAATTCTTTATAAAAGAAAAAAAAATGATTTTAATATCAAATTGTTGTTATTATGTTATAATATTTTTATATTTATATTAAACTCTTCAAAAGAATTTAAGATTACATCATTACTATTAAATTTCATATCATTATTTTTATTTATATAAATTATTATCCTTCTCCTTAGAATAAAAATGGTTTCTATGTAGGAACACAATCCTCGTGGTAAATACTAATATTTTTAATATATTATTATTCTATTTTTTTATTATATTATACATTTAAAGAAATGTACTTTTTTTTTGTTTTTATTATGTTGAAGGCATTCTCTCTATAATGTTGACAATTTCACTTTTATGATCAACAAGTTGAACACTAGAGAAACGTGCAACACAATTCATCCAAATTTTATTGTTTTATGTCAATTCAATTAATTTTTTTTCACTTTATTTGTTGAAATAGTTGGAAGTGACGTAAAATACAAAACTGCAAGCATTTATTGATTTTTTTAAATTATTAATTTATTTGTCTCTCGTACTGAAGTTAATTTTTTATGGTTTTTATTAATTAAGCAAGGAAGAGGGCTCTGATCCCTCACAAAGTTTTTAAAAAAAACACACATTAGAGCATCGAGCACAAAACAACAACTAGCATCACATAACCAGAAGCTTGGAAACTACCTTACTCCAAACATATCCAAAATATTAATAAAAAATATCATCAAACAAGGACTTAGACCTCAAGTCACACCTTTCAACCAACCTAACAAACATATAACCATAGACCATCATAATATCATATAAATTAGAACCTAAATTAACATTAATAATAATAACAACCATAAGAAAATAAAGTAACAACCATAAAAAAATAAAGCAGAGTTTTGATAGGCACACAAACCTTATAGTTCATAGAAAAAGGTTTGAGAACCCTGGAGAAACTATAACTATTAATATTAAGCCATAAAAGGTTGCTAAACCTAAGATAACTATACAAAACATAAAACTTAAAAACATAGAAAAAATAGAAAAATGGCAAGAAGAATGACACCCCTTCCAAAGTAATAGCATCATTTACTATTGAGGATCTCCCAATTCCTCGAGAGCTTCTATATCTGTTCCTTCCAAGCATCCTAGTCCATCTCTTCATCTAGCCAAATGTCCACATGTTGTTTCTTTGTTCCCTATAGCTTCTTAGCTTTTCTTCTTATCTTACTATGTCTCGAGATAAATACCCTTGTTTATTTCCTCATGACCCCATCTGTTATAACATGGGGTGAACTTGTTTCTCCACTCAGGTGCGTTCTTTTATGGAGCTCCTCTACTCTGGGTTCCAAATCCTTTACTCAAACCCATAACTTTGTCCCTAGTATTGATGGGGGGAAGAAGTCTTTGGTCTAGCATTTCAAATTCTTCGCCTAACTCTTTAATACAATCCTTCTTCTCTTCACTTATATCCTCCAATCTTCTTATTTTTCCACATAGTCTTCATCTTCTGAGTCCTCCAAACAAATTTCCTCTTCCAAAGCATACTCTTCATCAAAAATATGTTATTCCTCCTTTAATTACATTCTTACCCTTGTTATCCTTCTCAATGAGACATGTAGAGCATAATTCTTCCTAGCTTATTTATTTCTTATTACCTTTTTTATTTTTCTTTGTCATCTTTTTCAAACTTGGGCTCGTCCATGTTAATAGTGATATTCCTATTTCTTGGCCATTACTTTCAATTTGCCTGGATTTTGAAGAAGTGGGCTTAGGAACATGGGCTTTATATGTTTCATTAACTTTTTATGTTATTTTCTATACAGATTATAAGAAAAGTTATTAATTTTCTCCAATACTTCTTTTAAATGTGTAAGTAATTGCAACGGTTTACGTGTGGATTTAAAATATGGTAAATACAAACAATAGAAATATAATTATCATAGTATAAATATTATTATTTATTTTACAAAATCATTTTTTTTTTAGTTAACTTAATAAGTTTAATATCTATTATTACTTTTTAAAATTATTATTATTATTATTATTGATATTCACAAGGGCTTCACTAATGGGGCAATACCATATCACATGCATTCATATTGGAGGGTTTAAAATGGACAAAAAATAGGGTAATATATATTGGGGGAGGGGGGTTGGCATGGGGGGTTGGGGGATTAAGAAGGTTTATAGAGGAAAAGAGGTGTTGTTAGAAATAGGAAAAGCCCTATTCTCCCAAGAACACCTGCATGCAAACCTATCACATGGAAGAAGCAAAGACAGAAGATAGAAAAAGCTATGGAGGCCAAAAAGCCAGAGGAGACATCATGTGCTCAAGAAAATAATATATTAATGATATGTTTCTAGATTACAATGTGATGATCAAAAACTCTGTGTCTAAAACAAAAGAGGTGAATCCTTATAAAGGAATCATGAAACCCTAAAAGGGAAACCCTAAGGTTTGCTAAAGCAAACTAGAGTGAATAGGTGAGTTAGTAATTAGATCAAAATAATTTAATTAATAACTCAAAGGACTATTACTCTAACACCCCCCCTTAAGATAAGCTTAGGGAGAAGCAAAACCTAGGAGACTATTGCAGAAAGCAGGAAAGATGGGTCCTGGCAACAAGGCCTGATTAGGTACCCAAGTACAAGAAATAAACTAGATGAAGGAAACTGAGCCTTCAATCTAGGGAAAGTCCCTAAGAAAGGAACAATAAAGAGCAAGAAGCATCTTCGAAGCATGAGGCTGTAAACTCTGTCAGAAGAAACTACTGGAACCCCCACTAAAGTGCATGACCAGGTAGAGAAGACAATGTCTAAAGAGCTGATCAATCGAACCAAGGAAGCAATAGAACCAACAGGTGAACCCCCCCATAATGCTGAACCGGGAGAGGTGATAGGAACACTGAAATGCAATGCTAGAAACATCTGCAGAAAGAAGAATCAGGAACACCAACAATGTAACAGAAGTACAAGCACAGGATAAAGGGTGGTTTCACCAACACACAACATGGGCTAATATCATGGAAGGTATGCTCACTTGTCAAAGGTGGATGAGCCTAAAATGGAAAAACATCATAACCCCCCATGACACTTTATAACTGAGTGCGAGTACAAAAAATACACAAGGTGTACAAGATCCCAAATATGCAAAAGTAGACACTTTATCTTAGTGTGTTTATAGTAAATAATGCTATAGAAGAGAAGCATACAAAGCTCAGAAGTCAGAAAGAAGAGTGAGCCAGAAAGATCAGAAGAAGAGATCCCAAGACCTGTAGAACCTAAGTAATCTGCTAAAGTGTGAAAGATGCCAAACTCAAAGGAGAGAGAACCAAAAGAAAAATCTAGAAAAAAGACCTCTATAACTAAATAGCTCACTAAACCAGCTTTTTGATGATATCTGGTTTGCCAAAAACGGAGTCCAGATGAGCCAGATATGGCTCCCGGAAGGCAGAAAATAGACATCAGACTTTGACAGAAAAAAATATCAAAATAGCAGAGCCAAAAAACCTAATCACTATGGTCAGAAAGAGCTCAGAAAGAGCTTTCCGACGATATAACGAAGTCCAAAAAGGCCTCTGTATGCTCCAGATAGAGCAAAAATAGTGAGAAGGGCCCAAAATTGCTCAAAAGGCCAGGTTTTAAGCCCCTGGGGCTAAAAAAGGAGAGCCCGCAGTCGCATGGCCCACATAGGGGGTTAAATCGGAGCCCCCGGGGGTTAAATCGGAGCCCCCGGTCGCCCATATGACTTTCACAGGTGGCAAAAGGGGCCCAGGCGGCGGAGGCGGCCGGGCGGCGGGGATAGTGCGGCGGAGGCGGCCGGGCGGAGCGGTGGTGGCGGCGGGCCCCAGTGGCGGCGCGGTGGCCGGTGGGAGGCCCGCAGGCGGTGGCGCCGGGGTGGCGCAATGGCGGTGTGCTCTGGTAGCGCCAAAATCATTGAAAAAAATGATTTTTTTGACTTTTTTTCTTGAAAACCGTGCCTGTACGGCCCTAAAAGGCCACAAGAATTCTCCCAGACGCTCCGGTGTCTAAATTGGACGTGTTTTATATAGATTCTAGGGTTTTTGGGCCTTCTGGACGCAACCGTGAGGTCGGTTTTGGTCCAAATTTCTCCAAAAAAAGAGACCCCCCAGATCCAATAAAAAACACTAAAATCAGAAAGCTTCAAACCCTCGTACTGTGAAGAGCTTGCTTCAACAAAACATGAATAGCCAGCTGCAGGATGGCTCTGATACCATGTTAAAAATAGAAAAATCCCTATTCTCCCAAGAACACCTGCATGCAAACCTGTCACATGGAAGAAGCAAAGACAAAAGACAGAAGAAGCTATGGAGGCCAAAAAGCCAGAGGAGACATCATGTGCTCAAGAAAATAATATATTAATGATATGTTTCTAGATTACAATGTGATGATCAAAAAATCTGTGTCTAAAAAAAAAGAGGTGAATCCTTATAAAGGAATCACGAAACCCTAAAAGGGAAACCCTAAGGTTTGCTAAAGCAAACTAGAGTGAATAGGTGAGTTAGTAATTAGATCGAAATGATTTAATTAATAACTCAAAGGACTATTACTCTAACATGTGTGTGGGGTATTGGATGGGTATTGGAGGGGGGTGACAAAAAAGAAGTTTGAGGTAATAGTTTTTGAAAATAGAGGATCCTTTAGTATGCCACGAATGCACGTGATATGACCCACGTTTACTAAGTGAAGCCCCCGTGTTGATATTATAATTTTAATATTTTTTTTGTCTTCACAAAATTTTATTTATTTTTAAGTTATATTTAAATTTGAAATTTATTTTAACTATTTATATTTTTTATTAATGTACCATCTTAAATTATAATCACCTACAAGTGGATGCTCAGTTATGTCCTATTTTAGTGTCCTTAGGCCTCTATTTTCATTATACTTGATCCAACCTTGATTCTACTAAATCTATTTTGGCATCTCTTACGCAATTGGGATGGTACAAATTTTGAAGCATGTAGGAGGGTATAGTCTTACCTGGTTGACCTATTCCCCTATTGTTTCGTTAAGATTCAAACTGATGTGTAACAGTCTTGTTGGTGGAGCAGAAATTTCAAACTCATGTTGTAATATAGAAAATGGTGATCAATGGTAGACCCCCACTATCTATATACATTGGAAAACTAAAATTTGACCCTTAGGCCAAATTGGATTTGCACAACCCAAAACGATGAAGGGATGAAAATGCAAGATCTAGCTAAAGGGTGGATTTAGGGTATTTCCTACATGGATAGAAATGTATGAAAGACAAATGCAAGAGATCTATGCTATGACTAAAGAAATGATTTCTAGAAAGATGTAATATCAGATCTAATGCATAAGAGAAAGTGCTAAAAGGGAATGAGAATGGATATGTACTCACCTTGAGGGCTTGTAGAGGAAGCAACTTCAAATATGCAAAACCTTGTCAGACTATGTCAAATCTAGAAAGTGTTCTGGATCCGGAGCTCAGAAGACTGAATTTGCCAACTGTGAAAATCAAGTAGAGTCACATTAACAGATCAAATTTCTAGGTATAGGTTGAAACAGGTTTAGCCTATACCTAAGAGGGCTAGAACTAGAGGTCTTAGAACTATAACTAATACTATATCCTTCAATTATATTCTATCATGAAGTAGAAATTAAATCCAACAATGAAGTATATCATACCATGTAGATGCAATTATGCTTAGTATGTGATCAAGTATGTTGATGCAATAGCTTTGACTCAACACAAAAACCAAAGGAAATCATTTAAGACAAAAAATCATGTAGTAGATGCTCGTAATTTGTCTCATTATTGGATTGAAGAAGAAGAAGAAGAAGAAGAAGAAGAAGAAGAAGAGGAAGACTTGAATAGATAAATATAGATATCCTCCCTTGATGGCCAAATCCTTTGCTTCCTATGGAGAAAAAATCTAGATCTATGGAAGGAAATGGATGAAGATGGATGAACGTGAATGCTTTCTTGCTTTCTTGAACTCCTTGATTACACAATAGATTGCTTGATTGCTTGAGAGTGGATGTCTTGTAATTGATGTCCATAGCTTGTAGATTTTGGATGTATGTATCTATGTATATGAAAATTAGGGGAAGATTGTATATGTATGTATCCTTTTATAGTGATTTTGGTGTCCAGATTTGGGAAGGTTGACCTCAGTGGGTGAGAAAATGAAAACACCTTGCATTGGGCCTGAAACCCACCAAAATTTAACCCCTGAGGTATAGGTCAAAGTAGGTTCAACCTATACCTGGTATAGGTCAAACCAGGTTTGACATGTACTTGAAAGGATAAATTTTGAGGTGAAAGTTGTGGGATTTAAGAGGTGTCCAGTGGTTTGGAGGAAAAATGGAAAGATAAATGGAAAAATCGAGCATAAATGCATCCAAATCTTGAAATGGGTTCCAAGAGGGAAATGAATTATGTGAATGGGTGGGTAAATGGGAAATTGTGCATAAACATTAGAGACAACTTAGAGTTTTGAGGAATATTGAAGGAGAAGGTAGCACCTTGATTTAAATTATGTATGCAATTAGGTGCAATTTAAGGCTCTAACATAAGGAACACACTAAAGTGGGCTAAAATGGTCCCAAAATTTTTTTAAAAAAGTAAGTGCTTACTTTTTACGACTATATATTTACCCCCCACTTTAGCGGGAGTATGAGACAAGCTCATTCTCATGGTAGAGAGAGGGAGAGAGAGAGAGAGAGAGAGAGAGAGAGAGAGAGAGAGAGAGAGAGAGAGAGAGAGAGAGAGGTGATTACCTTTCCTAGTAATATTGTATGTCTTACCGTGAACCACACAAAAGATAGGATTGAAAGCTCTAGCAGGTTGTATGCCATGCTAGTCATTTCTATCAAAAAATCTATGCCTATTGGAAAATTTTCCTATGTGCACCTCATGAATGGATACATATCCACTATATTCATGAATATTTTTTTTATATGTGCACTTAATGGATGGATATGGGTCCATTATATCCATGAAGATTGGTTTGTATATGTGTACTCCATGAATGGATATGGATCCATTGTATCCGTGGGGATTGGTTGTATGTAACAATGTATAAGGAAAATATTAAAGAGGATGTACAAGGGAGGATGTATGTATGCACCCCTTCTTATGATGGCTACATAGTAGACATTATAAGGAATAGAATCAAGGATACCTACTTCCATGAACAAGGAGATATCCTTAAAACAATAATCCATACAAAAAACTTAGCTAAGAATGTTAACTCTTATAGGCTAATAAAATAGATAATTGTGAAAGGATATTCCGCTTTTGAGAAGAGACCCCTGAAAGGAAGAGATATTGTTGACACAAAATCTACCTTCAAGAGGAGTGCTTGAACAAAAAAAAAAATCTTCAAGACAAATAGGGGGAAGAGAACAAGAATTCACCCATAGAGCCCCCTAACGCTAGGTGAAATAGCGATTATTGATGAAGGATGACAAACTTTGAAACACAACGTAAGGGAATGTGTTTGTAATCAACATAGTTTTGCAAATAAGGAAGAGGTGAAGACCAAGGATTCACACCTCTTGCATAAGAGAGAATCCTAATCAAAACAACAATTCCTTATAGAAAAATATCGTCACATAATAAACAAATGCCAATTTACTAAGGAAAGTATATGCTTAGACAAAAGAGAGAAATAGTCTACAAGAAACCATGACCCCCAAGTGTGAAGTCAAGATAAAATATATATATAATACACCCTTAATGAAAGTCACTTTATAATAGATACACAACTTCAAGAAAAATAAGCATCACATTAGAGAGAACTCATAATATAAAACATATACATATATATGGTAGAAAAAGGCATCACACGTAAAGAAAGCAAGTCATCAAGGAAAGAAATGAAATGATGATATAAATGATTATTAGATGATAGACATGCCTTTTGAGACATGAAATAGATTGTTAAGAAGAGACATTAGGATCTTGTGTGAAACAAAGTATCTCATGTCTGAACAGATTTACCATCATGAAATAATAGAAAATCCACACAGATGAAAGGAAGATAAGGATGTCACATTATATCTACTTAGTGGTTACATCAAGTGTACAAGATATGTACTTCCAAGTAAGGAAGAGATTGTAAGGAGAGAAACATCCTAAACAACAAATTCATACATGGGAGGACATTAGAGTATAAAAGAGATGAACAACAAAGAGATAAAGGATCCTTGAAAGAAGGAGAAAGAAATAAAACCCAATATATTCCCTAAGTGATAGCTCTTGTATAATAAACATACAATTTCAAGTAAGAATAAGGTTGCAACTCGGGATGAAAATCCTTGTGTAAAAAAAATTTCTTGCAAAAAATAAATTTATATAATAAAAGATGCAAGTCCACAAGGGATATTGGATGCATTGTGAAGGAAGAGACAAAGAGGAAGGACACATTATGCTCCAAAAGTGCTTTCTATTTATAATAGACATTTGTGTTCAAGAAAGCATAAGGTTGCTTCTCGGGATGTCTATCTCCTGAAAAAGAGAACATCCTTATGTAAAACAATAAATGCATGCAAGAAAGTGTTGGCTCCTGATAAGATTTTACACTCATAAGCTACCAATATAGTCTTCAATACATTCTATAGAGAAGCCAACTCCAATTTTCAAAGTCTTAAGAGGACTGGACCAACTAACAGGGACACTGAACTATCCCTCTACACTTTAGGTTCTGCAAAACCAAGGAGGGGGGGGACTCCCTTTAATGTCTTTGAATACACACTAAACCCATGATTTGCATTAATACAAGCATAAATCTCATATAAGGCTCAACATAACCGAGAGATACTAGATAATGGCTAGTTACCCATTAAACATCAATCTTGCTTGGAGCATGAGATGAAAAGAACCAAAGCTAAACTGAAAATATTTTTTTCTTATCAAAAGATGGAATAAATACTTGTATACTGAACCAATAAGATATCAATTTTATAAATTTCTAGACCAGTGCCTTATCCATTGGGCAATTGAGGTAATTAGCAATTTCTTGTACAAAGACACAAACTGCGACTGATCCAAGACTCAGATTATTATTGCCTTACAATAATATCCTTCACTGTAATCCAAAATTGAGCTTCTTATAAAGACCCTTATGCCAACCCTATGAACTTGTGAATCAATTTTTAGCATTTTAATTTATCCTTGATCAAAGCTTAGAATTAAGACATACAAATATAAACAATATGTAGTGAATTGAATGATAAATTAGAATTTGTTAAATTCACAACTCATAAAATAAAAATAGAGGAGAGCACCAATCAGGATTATATTTCATTGATTTCAGAACCATCATCTTCATACAATAAATTTTTCACTAAAATAATACTTAGTAAGACTAAAACTCCAACACTAAAACATATACTTTCGAGCTGTCAATTGTTATACAAAACTCAACTATACTAGTTAAACTTGACTGAATATGAAATAAGACTATTTGAAATTTGGACAAAATTTCTCAGCCCTTCCTAAGTGATCTTGGAAATCCTTTTATAGAGTAAGGATTACAACAAGCTACATATCGCTTAGGGTGAAATTTACATTGGAATGCTTAAAAATAAATTAAAAAACCTGGGAAGACTTCTTTAAATCCTCAAATTCTGCTACGCAGGAGTTAGCTTTAGCAAAATGACATCTGGGATTTTTGTCTGGAGTTGATTAGATAC
This sequence comes from Thuja plicata, assembly GCA_018584345.1. NCBI lineage: Eukaryota > Viridiplantae > Streptophyta > Pinopsida > Cupressales > Cupressaceae > Thuja > Thuja plicata. The sequence continues at coordinate 2,204,964 of MU223549.1, read as the reverse complement.
AAGTTATTTGATTTGTCTAGAATACCCTCAGCTTTTGACGTAAAATTCAAGCTACCTATTCAAATAATTTCTCTCCTTGTAAACAAGCTCAAGTGCCAAGTCAGTAACCAACTGCAAAAAGATAAAATCGGTGAGTTCCCAACTGCTTCAAACAACCTTCTTCTTGTTCATCTCCATCTTACACCTAGCGATCTCCCAATATGTTGGCCGCTCAAAGTATTTAACAATTTCTATTGGCTAACAGCCCCATTCCATCAAGCATCAGTTAAGGCCCTTGCATCTGAGATGAACTTTAGAAGATCTACCTTAGCCCTGAACATATTATCTATTTTTTCATTAAAGCTAGGTGTATCAATATCCTTGGTTAAATTTAACAAAGTCTGAATGCTCTCTACGATTAAATCAAAATCCCTTGTCCATGTGGGGATGTCCTTCAGCTTTCCTTCCTTGTCATAAATACTGGGGAAAAAAGTATTGTATGATTCTACAAATATCTACAGTTTCTCTTTTATTATTTGATCCTTCCTAGTAAAGAAAGAAACCAAAGTACTCATTGTTCCTACCATATCCTTAGTGTCAGAAATTTTGTCAGGCAAATTAGGCATGTATACCAGAATTGCAAAAAGATTTTTCATTGACATATTTCTTCCTGACCATAAGGTAAGAATAGGATTCAAGAATTTCATGGCTTCTACACATTTTCCTTCTATTGATTGTTGGGATACATGGGAGATGTGAACAATAATCAACTTATTATTTAAAATGTCAACCCTGTGTTGTAAGATCTCTATCAATTCTTTGATCCCCAAAGTATTATTCTCCTCATCTAGTTCTTTTATCCTCCCAGCATACTTATTTAATTTCGTGTCAACCTCCATAGGGATAATAACATTTGAGGAAGAAGGAGAAAACTCACTATTAGTTTCTACAGCAACATCCACTCTTTCACCAACATCAAGCATGTTGGCTAAATTTTTAGTTAGCCCAGTAATCTTTTCCTCTAGCTTTACATTTAGCATAAGATGCCCCTCATATTCTTTGGATACCCTAATAAGGCTATTATATGTCTTTGCAACCCTCTTCTCCTAATCCTCTTCCTTGGTGTTTAGGAAAGATACATGAGTCAACAAGTTTGCAATGTCCACATTGCTCACATTTTGGATGTTCCATATGAGCTTATTTCCTTGCCTCTGATCTTGGATATCCAGTATCTTTGGATTTTGTGTGGCTGGGGCAAGTGACCAAATTTCCAATGTCTTGCTCCTAGGGTCAAAACCTGAGCCTCTACTAAAATCCCCAACCTCAACCTCAGACTTAAATATTTGGTCTGGTTTTTTCCTTATTTGGTCAATCGGGAAAGATGATTGCATGTCCCATCCGGGTAGTAGAAGAATACCACTTCTCTTCACCAGTTCTCTTTCCTGCACTGCAGACAATGTGTGACTTTCAGGATCATATTCCTGCAATTATTTCACCAGCCTTTCCTTATTCTCCTTTGTATCATCATCAAGACCCAAATTTAGCTTTAATTCATTTTCTTTTAACTTCAAACGAAAACTTTTGAAGTCCTCAATTCGGATGAAGTCATCATCCTACATGAACAAATCAGAGAGAAACAGTCTATTGTTTATTTTGGTTACCAATGGTAGACTTGATTCTTTAGTCCCCCCACCTTATGGTGGCTTCTAAGCATCTCTCATTGATTGTCTGATCTCAGCTGCTCATTGAGGATTGATCTCAACCATCGAATTCAAATTCAAGTCATTTCCCTCTAATTCTCAAATTTGGAAATCTATAAATACACACCTAATCAAGACATTAAGGGGTCTAGCTTTTGAATAATGAAATGCTCCTAATTTGTATCTAGATCATTCCATTATTCTATTCTTGCAGCTATTTCTTAGCTTGGTTCATCTTTTAATCACCTAAAAATGGTCACCTAAACCCTAGACCCCCAATCTCAACAATTAATCAAGAAACCCTAATCTTGATTAAACCTAAGTCCTAAACCAAATAGGCAATTATCAAATTCAAACTGATCTGACCTAAACCCTAGGTCCTAATCGATCATCTTACTTGATTAATTAATTAATTCCTAAAATCACATTGCATTGGCAAATAAACTTTATACTATTATTTAATTGATATTGTGACATATTAATTAAATAAAAATTACAAAATTGTCAATTAAATCAAAAAGGAATTAAATTAATTATAAAAACATAAATGTGCATTCAAAATCAATTAATTTATTAAAAATTCATATGAAATCATCAAATTCAGTCGACTGGTTATCAAAATGGAAACAATCCAGTTCCACTCAATTAACTGATTCTCCACTATTTATCATTTTGGAAACATTTCAGTTAACTGAAAACTAATTTTGGAAGTTTCCAAAATAACTGATCAGTCAGTTCAGTCAACTGACTCTCTCGACCAATCGAATCACTTGCACATGGATTGTGCTTCTTCAATCGAATCTGAGCCACTCTTTTTGTTTGATCTCA
>MU223549.1:2166266-2176270 GCA_018584345.1 Thuja plicata | reverse complement strand
ATCTCCTAGCATTCTTGCTATCAAATTTGGATTTTCAACACTTGTGCAATTTTGTCATTGACAAAAGAGCAACATAATCTACTCTATGGAGAAGAAAGGAGAGAATTTGAGCATCACTTGAAGGGAGTTTTTATATGTTTATTTCATATTGTTTGTAAATTCCCCTTTCAATGGCTCTAATGTTATATTAGATAGGTTTTCATATTGTTTAGGGTTTTGTGGTTACCTAGATATGCTTATTATGCCTTTTTCTGGTTTTACAATTGGTGAACCAGACGTGAAACATTCGTAACTGATTATATTTTTTTGTTTTTGTGCATTTTGCAGGTTCTGGAAGATTTATGCGCACTTGGTTACAGGTGCTTCCTAGTTGGTTACAGGTTCTGGGCAGTTGGTACCCAAACCTGTGTAGTTGGTACCCAGACCTGCACAATTGGTTAAGTCTTGTGTAGTTGGTTGTATGTCCTGCACAGTTGGTACCCAGACATGCGTAGTTGGTTTCTTAGCTGCGCACTTGGTTACATAGGATGGTTCTTTAGGGTTTAGGATCAATATCTGCAAGTTTAGGAAGCATTTTTGTATTTCATGCTTTCTTTTCTGATTTTCATCCGTTACAAAGCTAAAATGGATCCTAAACAATGAAAATGAACCCTAACTTGGTTAATGAACCTCATATTTCAATTCGCAAGTCTAAAGTGAACTTTCACATCTGATTTGGGCTCTTAAAATGAACTTCACCTAGTTTAGGGTTACATGCAATCAAAGTTCTTTTGATTTCAATCAAAGTCACAATCTAGCCTAATTAGAGGTTCAAATGGAATTAATTATGCAAAATAATTTTTTTTAAGTTGATAAGGACTCTAAAATGAACATGCACACTTGATTTGGGAATCTAAAATGAACTTTGAACTAGTTTAGGATCAAATGCATATTTCTTGTTTAAGGTGTTCCCAAATCGGTTCAATACACACATAAGCTAAGTAGGGTTTCAAATTGACTTAAATCTCTCCAAATCAATCATAAATGGCATAAAAATGAACCCTAATTTTATTTTTGATAGCCTTACATGCTTAGATGTGCAAAAAACCTTTGATTCTACAAGTTTTCACCACTTTTTACGCTTCTGATCAGTTGTTGTGCACTTAGTTATAGGTTCTGCATAGTTGGTCAGAAGCTGCACAGTTGGTAGTTTGATTCTACGCAGTTGGTACCTTGATTCTGCGCAGTTGGTAGCCTATTCCTGCACAGTTGGTAAAATGGATATTTTTCATGCAAAAATATGATTTTCTTCGTTCCTAAATATGTTCCTGCACTTGGTATACTTGATTTATGTGTTACTAATGATCTGTGCAGCATTTTGGAAATCGTGGGATGAAGAATGAATCCTAAAAATACTAATGAGTTTGATGCGGGACTCTTTTTGAAAACCTTGTGTGTCTTCTAAAACTTTCATGTCTGCTTTTACTAGTTAGAAAACACTTCAGCTTGGTGCTTTTAAAAAGAATCATTTGTATATGTGTCTGAAGTGTCTTCTAGTTTTTGTAATCCCAAGTAATTGCATGGACGTATCCTCTCCCCTTCCCTTCAAGGATCTTGGGTGAAAGATAAATCCATGCAAATCCCTTAGTGTGGCTACCTCCCGAGAGTTTTAGTAGAGTCGGTGAGAGTATATTTCCCAATCGATAACAGGCTAAATCCAAGCCCTTCCAAATTGGTATATAAAATATGTCATTGTGATTAATCTCATAGTGAACAGGTGTTGAATATGTTATACTGGGAAGAAGAACTCCCTCAGCACCCTTGTGGTGTGTAAAAACCTACAGAACACAACTTTTGTAGGCTGGGAGGCCTCCATAACGGAGCTAATCTACCACACATATAACCACATGAACGGATGCCCTAATTAAAAACATTGTTGTAGTATCCAAAAACCCTCTATCTTATGGCACAGAAGGTCAGATACCGACTAAGACGTCCCATACTTTCACAACTCTTAGTAGAGACAACGGTCCCTTGGGAAGTGATTACCCTTGGGATTCAAAGCTTGGTGTGCCTGAGAAGTGAGTGCACTGTAAGGAGGAGCCCGTGCCTCCAAGATTCTAAGTTCTCTTCTATGATTAGGCATGGATGCACTTCATTTCAAGTGGGAATTCAGTAGATATTGCCCTGGCTCACCTAGGATGTGGTGTGTTTGTTCATTTTTACAACAACAATTCTCAATGACGTGTCTTGCGTGAGTGTTTCAAACTTTAATAAAGATGGAAAATATTAAAAACACTCTTCTTAAGAAAAAATTTTCCAAATCATCTTCAAAAAATAATCAAATGGTCAAAAACACCTTGTCTTTGAGTAAACATATGGAACCTTAAAATTTTCACTTCGAACCTCTTGGCATGCTTGATAGTCTTCATCTTTCATATTCATGTCCTAATCTCCTTGCATTTTCATTTCGAAACGTCTCTTGCATTTTAGTCCTCATCGTAATCCTCATTATAATCCATATTTCATAGGTCCTGATCATAGTCCTCTTGCATACATAGATCATCTTAGATCCTCTCTAAAAGCTTTGCAAAAAAATCCTAGAAAGTATCCAAATCATGGAACATTTCTTTATGGTACTGAAAACATGATCTTGAATTGGTCCCTTTTGTCCCAAAAATTTCAAACCCCCCCCCCCCCTTATCAATTGGTCACATTCCACCTTTGTCATGATAGATTTGACCTAATCCCTTTTATCAAAATTGTCCCTTGTCCCTCAATCCCCTTTTTCAAGTTAACCTTTTTATTCAACCTCATAAGGTTATGTTCTTAGGTTTGTCTCCTTTCCAAAGATTTCTTGTCAAAGTCCAAAAACCAAGCATCCAACACTTCTTCATCTGGGTACTCTTCAGTTCCCTTAATATCAAGAGGGAATTTCATCCCTACGATTTTCCCTAATGTAAAATGGGACCATAATCTCCTGCGCACCTCAAATTCATCTTCACAATCTTCCCAGTAGTCCTCTAGCTGAAATAGGTGGGTGAAACCTTCTGTCATGCCTAGGTAAGACTTAGAAAATCCCTTACTATCAAATTTTGGGTGTGCACTATATGTTTTGAGTTTCAAACCTTTGATCTGTGTAGCTAAATTGAGGACATCTGAGGTAGATTTGCAGTAGTAATGTCCTAATTCCATAGGAAAAGTTATTCCTATAGGTGGCTTTCCCTTCAAAAAAATTTTGATGATTTCCAACTATCTACAGACCTCAATGAGTACCAAATGATCCAGCACGTATCTAGGAAACCTAAAGGGCTCACCTTTGAATCCTCCAACTCTTATATAGGTGAACTTAGGAAACTTCCATAGGTTTGAATTAATTGTATCGCTTCATCGGATAACCTTTTATGCAAGCTTCCACATAATTTAAAAACAAGACGACCCAAAAATACATCATTCACTTTGGTAAAATTCTCTGCACATCTCTGTAGCTGCAACAGGGGATAATAATAATCAATTTTCATTCCTGGCATCAAAGGTTCATGAGGCAACCCAGGCCATTGTCTAGAACTGGATAGAATATAGAACAAGAAGGAGGACATGTAGAAACCCCTCATACCGACGAAGTTGGCAAAATCTTCATGTAGTCTCTCAGCAATGAGCTCACCCCAGTCCAAGAATTTCTCTCCATTTGTCAGCACTTGAAAATATAAAAGAACATCCAGTCCTCCCAGTGAAATGTATGTTGATTTCCTTTAACCTTGTTTAAAAGAATCACCAAATCTCTTATCTCAGGGATAAGATGTTGGTGAGTAAGGGGTTTTGGAAGATGAGAAACCATCCCCTAGCAATTACATCTCTATATTGTTTCTTCTTCTCAGCAAAGAATGAATAAGTTGTACCAATTCCCGTTTCCCTGTCAATCCTCACTAATACTTCACCGGAAATGGTGCGAATGCGCTTCTCATTTCTGTCATAGTGATTTATACATTTCATAACCAGCTCTGGGCATGGGGTTACAGTTGGAAAAATTGTGTCTTCAATCAAACCACTCTATCTTTTTTTCTTTGCTATAGAACCTTTCTAGGGATTTCTCAGCCTTTCAAGAATTTCCTCCACAGTTACATTCATAAGGGTTGTGTCTTCCAACTCTAGAAGAGAACTAACTAGACTAGACGAGGACTCTAACTTAGGCAATGAAGGTATGTTATACTTCATTTTATTTAAACAATTAAAATTCCAAAATAAGAAAATAAGGAATCCAAGAAGAAACTTGAAAACTTGCTATTCTTCAACAGACTGCTTAAGCTAGAAGTTCAGAGTTTGACAACTCACCAAAATTCATGAAAATGTCAGTGCTGCAACCTTGAAATTACCTCCTTTATCTTTCTCGCTCTGTGATGATGAAAGAAATCAAGACTAAATTAAAAAAACCCCAATCTTTTCTTATAACAAGCAAAAGATTTGCTTGAATTCGCGGCACGCTTAAACCTTCATTACTTTCGCGTGAATTAATGGCGAAGTGACATCATTTTGACATACTATTAATTAATTTTCATTTCACACCCCTTAAGCTCACAAAATAATGATTTACTTTTCTGGAAAGATACAATTTTTAAAAATTTGGAATCTCCCAACTTATACTCTGTTCATACCAACATTACCTTTTTCCTTCATGAAATCAATAGCAGATCTGGAAAGAAAAATCTTTAAATTTGAACTTTTGAAATTGAACTTTGAAAGTTCAAAATGAGAGAAACAAACTTGACAAAGGACGCGACAGCTTCTTAAATTGATAAAGAGAACTCTCCTTCCACTTGCACTTGTACAATTTTAACTTTGAAAGTTCAAAATAAATTTTCAAAATGAGGGAAAAAGACACCAAAAGGAAAGACTTATCTGGAATGAAGTCGCGACAACGCAAGACACGCAAGCAAGATTTGAACATGAGAATTTGAACTTTTGAAAGTTCAAACTAAAGTTCAAAAACCAAATTTTCATAATAAATAGATGCGCGAAAATATTTATCATCAGCAAAAATAATCCAGTGTAACACAGAGATAAGGGCTTGATCACATCCATTAAGGATTTTGAAGATTGTGTATTTTCTTTCACAGAGAAGTAACGAAGGGCTTTGATGGATAAGAAAGTAAGATGTTATTGAAGTTTGGATTAATGTGCTACATATTTGTGTTCTTCACTATGTTCTTGTTCTTATTAGTCATTGATGAAATCTAAAGAATATAATTGAAATATTTATTAAAAAAACTATATGAGTTAAGAAGACAAAAGTTTCGTAGCATCATAATAATTTCAGTTTGAGTGAGAAAGCTATCATAAAGATTGCAGATGTAAAGTCATATTTGTATAAGCATATGTAATGAAGGCTTAGAGTTTGCATACTACACACTAGTGATTGTTGATGCAAGACAAAATAATAGAAACAAGAGTGGCAGAGATTTATGATGTGTTTTTACTATTGTGTTCTTATCTGATTGCAAAAAGCTTTGAGTCTAAGTTGCAACAGGTTATTTGAGAATCATGAAAAAATGTTGTAAGTGTTTGCCGAAGTCATGTAATACAATAATAATTGTAGATGCAAGATATTATCAATGAGACAACTGATATGTGACAAGTTCTATATGCAGGCATATTTGTGAAATAGCATGTTTGTCATTGACTGGTGTAGGTAAAAGGAAGAGTTCAAATATTAGAATTGTAGTGTTATTGTCAGAGATTAAAGATGTTATGGCTACCATTGTTGACAAGATTTTTGTTGTAGTAACTTGCATTATGTACTTTGTATAGAAATAGAGAGTCCCTCTCATTAAATCTCTATTTGTATTTTGTTAAAAGAAGTTGGCGCTTCAAAAATAGTGTGGGGTTGGTGCTCTAGGAATTTGGTGCTTCTGAATCAGCATGGGGTTTGTGCTCCATGAAGTGGGTGCTTATAAATTGTAACGGGTAGGTGCTCCTAGAGTGGGTTCTCTAAACATTTTCCATTAAGGCTTAATAAAAGATATTCAAAAAGTAGTTTTTTACCCTTAGGGTTTTTCCACTATAAACAAAGTGTCAAGTGATCCTAATGTGTGCATGTGTCTTATTGTTTATATTATCTTGCATCTAAAGCACATACACCTAACTTCGTTGAAGCAATCATTGCATATGTTAATGGTTTAAAGAAAAAAGTTTCACAGTGTTTTATAGATCACTTATTCACCCCCCTCTCAGTGATCCTAGTACTCCAACATATCTACATGTTACATTTGATGCAGACTTTGGAGAATGTATTGCTACATGTAATTCACTAAAATTGACTTAGAAAGATGTGTTGTGATATATTTAGGTCCTCTTTAACTATTGAAGTGGACCTCATTTACTATAATTGCTTATGATGGTCGACTTGGTGTAAATTATATATATTATGTATGTAGTCAACCTAGTTAAGGGTTTTGATGAATAAGTTGACATATTTAGATGTGCAAATGTTTGATTTGAAGTGTAGATTGATAGTAAATAATATCAAAGCATATGTGGTGAAGAACAAGAGTGAAGATTAGTTTAAGATGTTCTTTAAGGATCATATCTTTTAGTATGTCAAAGTTTTGAGGCAGTAGATCTGTGTAAATTGTGTTTTCCATGATATTGGTCACTTGACATAATGGTTGAGGATAGTTCCATGATCAAGATATATATTCATTTTAATTCATCTTTATCTCTATGTCATCTAGAAGATACTAAGTCATTTTGACAGCTTGTGAAAATCTATAAATTTTGCCTTGAAGTAGTGAGCTTCAACTTGCAATTCCTTATGTATCTTGCCCTAGGATCATGCATCTCAACCTACAAGTTCATTGTAAATTTCCCTAAGTTTGTGTGCCTTAGCCTACAAGTCAAATCAAGAGTAGTGGTATACCATGGCCTAATCCTAAAAAAACATTGTATAAATAGTATTCATATATAGTGAGTGTGATTCTCATCATGTTTTTTCCCACATTGGATTTTCCATAAAAGTTCGATGTTCATGTGTATGGTGTTTATTATCTTATATTTCATTAATGTCTAGTTGATTAAAATAATTGATATGTTATTGTGACTTTATTCCCTCCTTTTGGTATTTTTCCCCTTCTAATCTAATTTCTCAACTTCATCGTCGTCAAGTTTACAAATTATCGAGTGGGTATTTGTAAAACTGCCACTATAATTTTGCATGTCTCTTGAGATTTTTAACCATATAATTTTTTAAAGATTTGAACAAGAATAACATATTAAACTTTAATTTCTTTTAATAGTGTCTCAAGAGTTCCCATATACTTAGGTATACCATTTTTTTGCATAACATTTTATTTTCTTGTCCAAATTGTAAATAAATTATATATTATTGTCCTACAACTTCACTCTTTACAAAAAAAAAATTTTAAAAGTATTTTTTGATTAGTTTGGTGTAAGTTATATGTGATAGATAAATACGTACTTAATTTTCACGAGGCGTCCACTTTGAAAATACATTAAAATTTTCCTACCAAAAAATTACTAAAAAAAATACACAACTTCTAGTACTCACTCGTTATTATCTTTCTACCAAAGAGTTTTTCAAAATATCAAATACAACTAAATCTTTCTTGCAACACACATGTCAAACACTAGGGGAAATGCACTAGTAGTGGCTATAGCTAACTTTGCATGTTCAATTGAGGTACCAAACGATATCAGATTTTGATGGTTTTTTTAGTTGTTTTCGTATGCAACTTAACTGCTTAAAGCTAAGGTTTCAGCTTCTGGCTAATAACAATGCACTCTATAGAAAACGTTATGCGCGAAGGTGTCAAAAAGTGGTCCAAAAAAAGTGTTTACTGATACTTGACCCCCATTGCACCAATAATTATTCACTCAAATCACCAATAGTGGTTCATAATTAAGCCAATCAATCACTCAAAAATCCAATAGTGGTTCAATAAATCACTAGTGGTGGTGCACAAATGAGCCAATCATGGGTCAAAAAAACTATAAAAAAAAATGATCCACTACTGGTAAATAAATGATTAAAACTGAGTGAATGGGTATAGGTGTTATATCCACTACTGGTGCCTTCCCCTTATGTTGTATTTTGCTAATAAAAATAAAAACATTTTTTTTATGTGTGAAAGATTTGACCTTTTTAATCTTATCCATTTTTTAAAAACTTTAGTAGTTTAGAAACTAGATTTAGAATACTACAATTCATATTGTTTTGGGATGTTCAAATTTTAAGTGTAAATTGCTCCTCCAAATTCAAATTTAGCTAATTTATAAAAAACAAATTAACCACTTACCAACACATAAGTATCCAAAGGTAAACTGATTGGTGATTGAACTTTATTTTTGTGTAAACCATCCTTTGCATCAGGTAAAACGAAAACATACTTCCTGGAATTAGGCTGGAATTAGCATTATCTAATTCTAGGAAATTCTAATTTCATGTTTGTGTCCATCCAAAAAATTGGAATTGGAATTTCAAAACTCTAATTTTGCCCCAAAATGGGAATTTGCATCTTCCACCAAAATAGGTGGAATTGGAATTTCAAAATAAGTGGAATGGGAATTCCAATTTTTAGAAAACTAAATTTAATATTTTGTGGGATCCATGACTATAAATATGTATATTATATATTTCTATAAGGATGTATATATATATACATGTGTGTGTATACACATGTGTGTATATACACATGTCTGTATATACATGTGTATAAATACACATGTGCGTGTATATACAAACCAAATTTAATATTTCATGGAATCTGTGACTATAAAGATGTATATTATATTGCTATAAAGATGTATATATATACATGTGTGTGTATACACACATGTGTGTGTATACATGTGTATATATACATGCACATGTTATATACACATATATGTGTATATACATACACATGTGTATATATACACATATGTATATACACACATGTGTGCATGTGTATATACACATGTAATGTGTATATATACACATGTAATGTGTATATATACACATGTGTGTATATATACACACCATATTCAAAGAAATTAAAAAATAAAGAATTAAAATTCCTTATACATCTTCTCAGTCATCTTCCGGGTGAGCCAAACAGGTCAACCCATATTCCGGATTTCATTTTGAGGATAAGCATCTTCCTGAATTGCAGCATCTTCTAGAATTGACCATATCCAGGATATGGTATTCCAGTACCCAAAGGGGCCCTATAAAGGAAACACATTTGATGAGAAGTGAGCGTACAAAGAAAGTTTGAGATTTATTTATGTAATTGTACCTTTGGAATTTTAGATTGGAAGGAAGCTTCATTTTGCCTTGTGGTAGGTAGATGGGATAAATCGATAAGTTGGGCGCTGGCATTATTTGGTTAAGCATTGGCATTCCCGTAGAAGCTTTGATTTGTTTGTCACAAATCGTGTTATGGCAGAGCCACAAGAGCACAAAGTGAGGCTCAAGTTCAAGAGGATTCTCCTGAATGGAGGACCATTGGTGCCCAGTGCTACCGTTTGGCAATGGTTAAAGAAATCATAATGAATTTAGAAATGTTTAAGAAATGGGAACTTCCCGTGAAGAGGATTAACCCTTTTTATGAAGAGCGTAGAGGTTATATTCATCTTTTAGACAGATGGGTTTTGTGTGCTAAAATGTTGACACACTTCTATGAATCATTCCATCCAAGGTTGCTCAAGAATGAGGCCTCAAATACCGATCCATAGCTCTCTAGTCATGGAGTGCAAAGGTGTGTAATGGAGGCCCTCAGATTGTCCTAGTTAGTGCCTATGCAAGTACACCATGAAACAAGAGATTCAAATGCATGAAAAATGAGATCTACTCTATATGATTGCAATGCATGAAAGGAAACTAATCTAAATGATAAGAATGCATGATTAATCTATGAAAATAAACATGAATCTAATCTACATGAGTAGCCATGAATGCAAGAAGAAGAAGACAAGAAGAGAGAAGTTGCAATATCCAAGCTCAAGTGCTCAAATCCTCCTCCAAAATTGCT
>MU223549.1:2136209-2152791 GCA_018584345.1 Thuja plicata | reverse complement strand
AAATTGAATTTAATTAAATAAGAGGAATTTTATTTAATTAAAAGGGAGAAATTTACTTTAATTAAATAAGATAAATTTTATTCAATTAAAAAGGAGATTAAATCTTTTAATTAAATAAGATAAATTTATTTAATTAAAAGGAAAATTAAATCTTTTAATTAGATAAAAATGATCAAACCTTAAGAAATATTGAAATAATTGAATAATTGAATTAATTAAAATTTGATCAAGGAAATTGATTTGAATTGAAAATATTGCAAAGCATTGATTCAGGAAATTGATAAAATGATAAAAATGGGGCCCACGGTCTAGGCGACCATTTTAGGGTGCATACAGGTTCCTGCTGATTTCAATGTTGTCCATGAAAAACACAATTTTAAGTGTGTTTGGAACATTGTGGTCAAGGAAAAAAGGTGGGACAGTGACAAAAATAAATGGAAGAACTGCCTAGGTATAAAGATTCGGTTGTAATCTATTTGAATGTTTTAAATGTTATTTAATTCATCGCATTGAGTCGGGCAGATTTAAACTTATAGAATTTCATCAACTCATGTCATGGAATGTGTTATTACAGATTTCTACTCATCTGGTGGTAATGAAGACATTATATTTTGCCATTAGTATATGCAAGGAAAAACATGATAAACACCATCGATTTATACTACACCGTCAGACAAAGCACAACACTACCCGACGCCAAGGTTACCGATATTACTAAGTACAAAGCACCCAAATGCAACACTATTCAGTGTTACCTGATGATAGAAAAGACAAAGGAACCTGACGAGTAACCAACAGTGCGACCCCACAATACAGTCAAGAGCGGAACCCGACGATCAAGAATCGGCAGTCAGTAAAATCCCGTAAAAAGTGGGTCTGACTTTCCATGTCAGATAAATCACTGAAGTTTTTTATTTAGCTTTTTTAGTTGTTTTAAATCCATTACGTGAGGGAAAATCAATGTAATTATTATTGTTTTTATCAGTTTAACTGATTTAAAAAATGCAAACTAAAGGATCAAGGTCAAGTTGTATACCTTGGATCTAGAGTTAACATTGTAATGCGTGATTCTAAAATAGGTCAAATAACTTGTATAAATATATGCTCAATCAATTTTGAACATGTTGTTCGATGATGATTGTAGCCACTGAGAGCATCTAAGGATCAGACAAGAGAATTCATGCAGCAGCACAAACAAAGATCAATCAGTTTTCAAGAACAGAACCAAGGGTACCGATGAGCAGGAAAAGGTATTAATCTATCACTATAGGTGATATTCATATACTGTAAGCTTTAATAGATCTATAATCAGAAATTATAGATTGCACACAGTCAGGTCAAACATATTGTACACATTCTAACAAGTGGGGTACACTTAAGAAATCCTTTCAAGGAAGGTGGACTTAACAGTCCTATTGTAAAACTCTTAACTGAGTGCACACTACATCAATGTTGCTAAATCTCTTAACAGAGTAGATCCTAATAGGTCTCCACATTAATACTCCTAACAGGGTAGATCATTAGAAGTGATCAAATTGTAAGCCTTAACCGGCTCCCTTCCATTCTACAGATAGTGAAGTTTTGTGGGTGTCATCCCCACCGCAGGTTTTACTTCCTAACAGGAGTTTTCTATGATATCATATCTTGTGTTATGTGTCTATTACTTTCAGGAATGTTTCTATGAATGTTGCATACAATTAAGTTTATGAATTAATACTGCATGCATAAGAAAGAACATCAGATTTGGTCGGTAATACTGTAAAGTTTGATTGCTAATGAAGTAAGGTGAAAAGAGTTAAAAGTTTTAGAGGTGTTGATTCACCCCTCCCCTCTCAGTACTGCTTCCCATTAATCCCAACAGGTAATTTGTTTTAGAGAACAACTTTACAAAGGAATCAAACTATCCAAAAAGGGGATAAAAGTTGCATGGCTCCACGCTTACTGTTATGAAGATGTGGAGCTGCTCTATTGGTTGTGGTTGACTTCCACATACTTAATGGAGCCAAGCAGCTTCACAAATGAATTTTGATCAAGTGAAGATGACTTTATGGATATTGAGGATAGTATTCCTTTGAGGTAAATGGTGAAAAAATTATCGTCTCATGGGCGCGGGGCAATGCTAGAAATGCAAAATGATTTGGAAGACACCAAGACAATTTTAAGAAATGTAATCAACCAATCAAGAGATGGAACTACATTCAATTACATGTATGGACCCACCTGGTCTCTGGATACAGTCGAATTAGCCATAAAAATTTACGGCCAAGCCTTCGAGGAAACAGCCGCTCGAATCGTGCTCTAAAATTCAGCAAGTGTTCCCATAACAGAAAAGTTATTATATTTATCTCCACCAGATGAACTACAAAACCGAATTAGCAATCTTTAATTTGTGGAGGTTTTAATTGAGGCAGCTAAGAGATGGTACATGACGCTTGTCAAATAAATGACGAGGTTAAGAGATAATATTGCACAAATCACTGGAGATGCCTATAAGAAAGCATTAAAGGAGGTTGTTTCTAGAGGATACTTGAACTTAGTGAGCGCTCTTTTGGATGGCAAGGATATCAGTGATATCCCAGTTAAAGTGGGCAATGAAGAAAAGACACTCTTCCATTATGCCTTGCCTCATAAACCAGTCTTTTCACTACTTATAAGCAACTATGCCAGTTTAGTGGATGATATCATCACAAGACAGGATAAATTGGGAAGAAACGTTCTTCATTGGGAAGCAAAGGGATGTTATGACACATCGGTTATGGAGAATTTACCTTCAAATAAGGACCTGATTCAATCAGAGGACCACCAATGGAGGACACCATGGCACATTTCTACATCCAAAGGGGATAAAGGATTGATAGAAATACTACGGCAATATTTTGTACCTACCGACTCTTCAGCGAGAATAAACCGACTCCTTTGGTCACATAGCACTTCAAATAGCAGCAAGTGAAGGGAATGATAAATTAGTGGAGATGCTTATGAATATAAGGTCATGCCCCCTCAAGGAACGTGATGGTCTGAGGAAAATAGCTTTGCACCATGCGGCTCAAGTGAAGATTCCAAAAGCAGGACTTGCCACTTGCAGAGCGCTGTTAGAGCATATAAATCTAAGTTCTTCTCAGCGCTCACTTTTGTTGTGGGCCTCTGCAACTAGCATTGGCACTGCAGATGAGATGTTACATGTGCCTGATGATGTCAAAAACTATCTTCAAACCAAAAAGTGATACGACGGAGAACATTTGCTACGAGCAGCGGCAATTAATAATAATGTTGATATGGCATGGGAGATTCTCAGTAGAGGCACTAGCATTGCAGACATTCATGATGAAGATTGGATAAAAAGTTTGCCATCATCAGCAAAAGAGTCTATTGGAAATGGTATGTAATGATCAATTTTTCTTTTCTTTTTTTCTTTTTTCTTTTACTACATTTTACTCATATAGTCGTATTTTTCTCTTGATCATCATCTGTAGAGTCCTCCGCAGGCACATCTTCATCTTCATCTTTTTCTTCATCTCCAGCCTCACCTTCCTCGTCATCTTCCTCTTTCTCTTCCTCTGTGTCAACCTCCATTTCTTTATCATCTTCTTCCTTATCTGAAGAAACAGAGCTTCCCAAGCCATCTAGATTTTCTTCATACTTGTAGCGGTCTACCCAGGTTATGCTTTCATCTAAATTGTCCCCATAAAGAACATTTAGACCATCCTCAATGCCGAGGAATTTAGAGAGAAATTGTAGGCTTCTCTTCATCATACACATACGCAGCTGATGGTCCTCTCATTCCCAGCCCTAGAGGATGAAAAGGCGTCTAGGTGGACCTGCATAGATATTTTTCTTTTTTTTCCTTTTCCTTTTACTACATTTTACTCATATAGTTGTATTTTTCTATGAGAGCAGTATTAGGTCAAATGGAGCACATAAAAGAGCAAGGATGAGATCAACCAAGTATGGAGGACAAACTTGGTACGAGCTGTTTGACTTAAATATAGATTCTGGCCCAAATGTTTTGATTTCCTCAGATTTTTCCTTTCAGTTATATAGTCCATAAGTGATATATAAATCAATTATTTTTTGAAAAAATTGTGAAGAGATACTATTCCTTAAAACTGTTGGTTCTGTGAATTAAGGGTAATCCGTAGCCAAAAAAAAACTTTAGCATCAAGATTACAGTGGTTCAGTGATTTATGTCAGAGAAACTCAAAGAATGTATATGGTATATATTTGCAGATTAGTTCTAGTTTAAAATATGAGATCTTTTAAGAGAACAATGATGAGTATTACACATATATTTCATAGTTTAATGGTTCTTTATTGATTTTGATTGCTTAATTTCTCTGCATACATTATTGTTTGATTGAAAGAAGTTTTTAAAAATATCTACTTTTTAGAACTTTTGATATTTATCGATGCTTTATATTCTCACAGGAAGATATGTCTTTGCCCAAGGTCTAGCTGCTCTGTTTCTAAATCAATTTATTGAATCCCCAATCACAGTGGGAGTTTCTGGAGAATGGGGTATGGGAAAATCCAGTCTCATGTTTCAAGTACATTTCATTTATATAATAAATAAATTCAATCAACTGTGGTTCTCGTAAATGTTAAGAAAACTAAAATAGTAGCATACGCATGCACTTCTATAGACCGAAAAGATTCTACTTATTACAACAGCTCAGATGACATTTCCAAATCTTCTTCCACGTGAGCAATTTGGTGGAGTTCAAAAAATCTCTCTTAGTGCAAGTGGCAGAAAAATATATCAACATATTAATAGAGGGGTTCACAAATTATTAAATCTATCAAAAGCTGAATCTAAAGATCAGGTACAAACTAAATTGTTTATTTGTTAAGATACATGCTAAATTCAAAAGTACAACTATTTATATGTATCTCCCCTGGTAAGGATTTGATGACTTATTTGAAACAGAACCCACTTGTCACTCTGCTCAGGGAATATCAACCAAGATATCATGATGTTTATAAGGCACTCGTGTGCATGGATAATAAACAGATGGTAAGTGTGGAATCATAACGCAATTTATTAGATATGAATCAAATCTTGATTGGCTTTGTTCCCTTGTTTCTTGTTTAGTTAGAATCAAGCTCAGTATCATGACAACAAGAACAAGAGCATGCATTCAGAGGAGTTCCCCAAATTTTAACAATTCGATACAACGCATGGCACTATAGAAATGAACATGAAGCTTGGGCAGGTATGGGAGTCACGATCAGCAAAGAAATTGAGAAAGCAATGACAAGAGCTCAATGGATGAGCACTTTTTGGAGATATACTTGGGCTAAACAAAGAGTGAACATTTGGATTCAAGTATTTTTCCCTTCTCTGCTCAGCATATTTCTTGTTGAATGGGTTGCTTGGATAGTCTAGATGCTGCTAAAAGAAGCAAAATTCCATGGTTTAAAGTACGGATCCATACCTCTTACTATTATAGCAATTGTATGGGTTGTATTTGTTAACTTGTTAATAAATCTGTAATCCATCGGTAGTATTTTAGTTAGTTACTAGCTAGGAGTTTCAGTTTCTTTTCTGTTATTCAAATCTACCTATCTCCTTCCTGTATATATTCAATCTTTATCATGTTTTATATATTGAATGTTGGAGTTTTGTCCTGTTCAACAATGGTATCAGAGCGGGAAAAAAAAAACTCCATGATAGAAACAGGCAGGCACATTGTTTGATCAAAGATTATCTGGTGGAGCCGCAGGCAGGCACAGCTTTTGTCAGCCCCTTCTTTTTGTTCCAGACTATTGCAAAGCATGGGAGTTATATTTGCAAGCAAATTTCAAATGCATTCTTTAATCTCCATTGTTGGGGTCATGCTTTCCGAAAAAGAGAATCACCAATAATAGTTTTGGAAAATTAAAAACACTCTTATTTTTAATGATTTATGGGAGGAAATTTGTGAAGGCGTGGGTGATGCTGAGCCAGAGCAACCTTCAAATGACAAACCTCTTGCAATTTGGAAGAGTAAAGATAAAAAGGCGTATGCTTTAATTTCTACCTCGGTCACTGAAGAGGTAAGTAGACATATTCTTTCCAGCACCACAGCATTTAAAGCATTAAAGAAATTAAAAGATCTCTATGACTCCCATTCAGAGATGGAAATTATACAAGTGTTGATGAATTTATTTAATCTGGAACTGCAAGATAATGATCCCATGAAGTTAGCTTCTAAAATTAAAGCTCTTTTCATGACATTGAATCAACCAGTGTCAAAGTTGATTTGCAACTTATTGCATTTATTAAAGCCCTATATCCTATCTATTCGCACTACTTAGAGTCTCTTCAAGCTAGTGGACAGATGAAAGCCATCACTTTTGATATTCTTGTAGACAAAAGTGCTAAAAGAGAGAAAGCCTTTGGGAAAAAAGGAATCTCTTTCCAATTCCACAGTTGAAAGTTTGTGTCTTGCACAAAAAGAGCAGAAACCTAAAGGAGAGTCCACTAGATTTGACAATAGCAACGAAGGTCATGGTAAGAGACCATTTAGAGGTAGGGGGGTCATTATCATCAAGGAGATACCCAACAAGATGATAAACAGCAAAAACATTTTCAGAATGATAAACAATCTGTTAAGTGCTATAGGTGTGGTAAACTGGGTCATACCTCTTCTCATTGTCGTGCTCCTTGGGATAGGATTAGTGAGAAGAAAGACCAACAACCTCCAGACAAAGGAAAATCACCCGAATCTACCCACTATATTGTTGCACATTGTAATCTTAGTATCAATGAATTTTTTATCACTTCTTTTGCTTCTTGGGAAGACACATGGATTTTAGATACAAGAACTACTTGTCATATGACCTTTAGAAGAGATTTTTTTCAGACATTTAGTAATAACATTGATGGCATAGTTTATTTTGCTGATAAGTCACAGTTAAAGCCTTCAGGGATTGGATCTATTCGACTTCGCTTACCAGGCCTTGCTGATTATATTTTGAATGATGTCCTTTACATTCCTCAATTAAAAAGAAATCTGATGTCTCTCATTCATATCAGGCAGAAAGGACATTCTATACATATGTTTGATGGTATAATTGAAATAAGAAAAGCATCTGATCAAGTTCTTGTTATGACCGGTGTTGAAGAAGACAAACTTTTAAAACTTAAAGGGACATCATCTTTTCCATCTAATTCAATTCTGTTGGCTCAGCATGATGATACTTTGTCTTCTAGTTTGTTGTGGCATGCTCATTTTGGTCATATTAATTATGATAGTATCCGGATTATGAAACAGCAAGGTATTCAAGGGCTTCCTACTATTCCAAGAAAACTTTCTCCATGTAATGCATGTATTTTGGGCAAACATTGTAAACAACCTTTTTATGGATCTACTTCACGAGCTTCTAGGAAGTTAGGTCTCATTCGTTCTGATTTATGTGGGCCCATGCCTATTCAAGATCTACAAATGGCAATAAATATCTGCTGACTTTTATTGATGACTACTCCTGGATGTGTTGGGTTTATTTGTTGAAAGAGAAATCTCATTTTTTTGCAATTTTTAGACATTTTCATTTATGGATTACAAATAAAACTCAACTTAATATTGGCACTCTCTGATCAGATAATGGTGGCAAATATACCTCAAGTACATTTAAACAATACTTGTAGGATCATGGTATTAAACATCAGACCACTGTCCCTTATACTCCCCAAGAGAATGGTGTAGAGCGCATGAACAGAACTTTGCTTAATAAGGTAAGGTCCATGATGTTTTTTCAGAATGTCAAGTTGGTGTTTTGGGGAGAAGCAGTACTTTGTGCAGTTTATATTCGCAATCGATGTCCTTCTATTGCCATCAATAATAAGTCTCCTTATGAAATGTGGTATAATCATCTTCCCATTGTTCAGCATTTCAGAGTTTTTGGTTCTCCATGTTATGCTTTAATTCCTCCACAACAGCGCGACAAATTGGGTGCACGAAGTCGCA
Source organism: Thuja plicata (assembly GCA_018584345.1). Classification (NCBI taxonomy): domain Eukaryota; kingdom Viridiplantae; phylum Streptophyta; class Pinopsida; order Cupressales; family Cupressaceae; genus Thuja; species Thuja plicata. The sequence goes on along the minus strand of MU223549.1, from coordinate 2,144,845 downwards.
AATGTCTTTTCTTGGGGTATTCTACTACCTCCAGAGCTTATCATTTGTATGATGAGGAAAACAAGAAATTTGTTGTTTCCAGAGATGTTGTTTTTCTTGAATTTGCTAAAGATGCTTCTACAATTGATAGGCAACTCAACCATTTGGATAGATTCTCTGCCACGAAGTTTTATTATGAATGGAATAATAATCTTCTACAACCTAAACGGGAGATTCCTATTCTAGATCAATCTGTGGATTTTCCTTCAATAATACTAGAGAATGAGACCACATCAAAGAATGAAGAAAAATTATTTGATAGCAATGTTTTTGATGATAATGTTCGTAGAGAAGAACAATTAGTTGATAACAATATTTCTATTGAGGAAAATTTGGCAGATAATACTAGTTCTGCAGAATCTGGATCAGTTTCAAAGACTCTCGAAACTGAGAAAACAGTGCAGCAATCAGTATGTAGGTCAACACAAACCAAAGCAATGCCAAAAAGGTATGAGGAATTTGAGTTAAACTTTTCTGCTATTAATGAACCTACTACTTTTGAAGAAGCCACTAGTTGTAATGAATGGAAAGATGCAATGCAAAAAGAGTATGATGCTCTTATTAAAAATGGCACTTGGAGGTTAGTGGATCCTCCTATTGGCATCAAACCAATTGGTAGTAAGTGGGTTTATAAAACTAAGTATAAAGCTGATGGTTCTCTTGATAAGTACAAAGCTAGACTTGTAGCAAAGGGGTATACTCAAAAGGAAGGTATTGATTACATAGAAACATTTGCTCCTACTGCAAAAAGGGGCACTATTATAACTTTGTTCTCTCTTGCAGCTCAAAAAGGATGGAAAATACATCACATGGATGTAAAATCTGCTTTCTTGAATGGAGATTTAAAAGAAGATGTCTACATGTTCCAGACAGAGGGTTTTTTCTATTAAAGGAAAAGAGCATAAAATATGCAAATTGATAAAATCATTGTATAGTTTAAAGCAAGCACCTCGTGCATGGTATGAAAAGTTAACTGACCATCTTCTCCAGTTGAATTATAAGCATTTCAATCTAGATGATGCAACTTTATTTGTTAAGAAAGTAGGCAAATCAGTTGTATATCTAGTTGTCTATGTAGATGATTTGCTTATCACAGGAAATAATGATGATTATATAGCCTCTCTTAAAAAGGAGTTGCAAAAGGTTTTTGATATGACAGATTTGGGATTACTATATTTTTATTTAGGAATTGAAGTAGATCAAAAACCAAAGCACATTTTTATTTCTCACAAAAAGTATATTGGAGACCTATTGAGCAAATTTGGGATGCTGGATTGTAATTTTGTTTCTACTCCAATGGAGCAGAACCTAAAGCTTACTTCACATGAAGGCAATACATTTGAAGATCCAACAAAGTACAGGCAACTTGTTGGAGGCTTGATTTATCTTACTACTACACGTCCTGACATAACTTTTGTTGTTGGAATACTTTCCAGGTTTATGCATCAACCCTGTGACAGTCATTGGATCGCAGCAAAATGAGTGCTCAAATATTTAAAAGGCACTCAATCATATGGCATCAAATATTCTAAAGTTTCAGACTTCCATCTCACTGGTTTTTCAGATTCTGATTTTGACGGAGATAAAGAGCATGGAGTGTCTACTTCAGGTTATTTGATGAAACTTGGATCAGCAGCTATCACTTGGAGATGACGCAAGCAATCAGTTCCTGGTGATTCTACAACTGAAGCCGAATATGTTGCAGCAATGCAGGCCACCAAAGAGATCATTTGGCTTCGGAAAATACTTGAAGACTTGCAGGAGAAACAAATGACTTCCACACCTCTCTTTGTTGACAACACTTTTGCAATATAGTTGGCCAAGAATCCTAAGTTTCATGATCGAACCAAACATATCAACACCAAATATCATTTGATTCGACATCATGTTGAGGCCAAAACCATTCATCTAACACATTGTCCTACTTCAGAGCAAATTGCTGATATATTTACCAAAGCATTGGGACGTGAAAAGTTTGAAAACTTCAGCATGTTACTGAGCATGTCAGATGTCCCTTCAAATTAAGGGGGGAATGTTAACTTGTTAATAATTTTGTAATCCGTCAGGAGTAGTTTAGTTAGTTTCTAGTTAGTTACTAGTTAGGAGTTTCAGTTTCTTTTCTGTTATTCAAATCTACCGACCTCCTTCCTGTGTATATTCAATCTTTATCATGTTTTATATATTGAATGTTGGAGTTTTGTCCTGTTCAACGGTATTAAAATCGATCAGTTCTGTTGTCAAACGTGTGAGCATACAAATGTTGGGTTATGTCACAGCACCAGACCATACAAGTCACCTTGGCTATCAGGAAAATGTTATTAATGACATCAATTTCTTGAAAAAAGAACTTGGAAAACAGCCACATTGGTTTTTCACTTTCATACATTGGGTTTTCACTTTCATTTTATGGTGTTGGCATTGGTTTGGTTTATATGCGGACAATTTTGAAAATGCAAGTATCCCCAAATTCATACCAGCCTCTGGACATGACATTCGAATAGTGACCTTTGTGGATGACTTGGATAGATGTGAAGAAAAGGTCATATTACACGCATGTGAAATTTAATTTCTTTTGGGTTATTTAAAGAATTTTCTTTAACAATTTTGTTTAAATGGTCGCAATAAATTTTTGTTGGTCGCACAGGTGCTATCAGCAATAAATCTGGTCTTAACAGAATGCAAAATCAATGTCATACTGGGAATGGACAAAAAGATGATTGAAAGAGCAATTGGGAGCCATTTCGAAGATCATCACAAAGAGATGATTAAAAGAGCAATTTAGAGCCATTTCGAAGATGCAGGGGATGATCTAGCAGAAAAGTTTATGAGCAAAATTATTCAAATCCCTTTAAGCTTGGCAGACCCAACAGATCAAGATTCAAATAGCTTTCTAGAATACCACTTAAAACATAAAATCCCAGCAGAATGTAAGTTTGCAGTTGAGGTCACTAGCATACTCATTATAGTAGCCTATATAACGGTGAACAGAATTGTATGAATTTCATTATAAAATATGTAATTTATTTCTCTCAGAAATGTTTTATACTGCACTAATATATGGTTTGTTTAATTTCTTTGTATCTTAACTCGATTGCGCAGATATGGGAAAGAATATAGTTTCTCAAAACCAACGCGGTCTAGTAGTCCCCATAGAACCTTCAGAGAGTACGTAATTGACAGTTTTGAACATCGCTACTGTTGTTGTTTGCACTTGTTAGATTTAACATGTTTTATTTGATTTTGGTAGATAATTTGACTGTCATTTAAATGTTAAATACTAAACTAATGTTATTTGGTTTGTGTTACATCGACTACTTCAATGCACAGATACAAATGCTGCTCCAATGGAAGCTGAAAATAATAATATAGCGGTAGTTGTGGTTCAGTGTGATGAAAGGAATCCACTGCTCCCGTCGGAAGGGACAAATGATGCTACAAGGGAATCAGAGAACCGAAGGTGTAGAGGTAAGCAACAAAGTAGATTTTCTTTTGAAGAAAAAAAGAGAGTGAGAGCATGATGTTTGAATTATTAATGTGAATAACTAAATAAACTGCCATTGGACAGGAATTATTGAAAGATCAGCAAACTGGTTGAAGAAGCTTTTCAATGAGCTAAGAGAACCGTACGATGAAAATCTCAATTCATTGAGATCTGCAGAAGGCGTAAGGTTAATTAGAGAACTATTGCTGTCAAACTATACCAGTAAAGAAGCCGATCTCTTTTATAAGTTGAAGAATTCTACTACGGGAATCCAGAAACTTCCCCGAGAGTGGAAGTGCTTATTAAACTACCACAAAAATGCATGGTATGTTATATCCCTAATTGGAAATGTATACTGCTTACCAACGTGGAAAGAGGAGCTTGTTGGATGGGTATTTGTTTGCTGGCAACGGAAACGTGAAATGAACCATCTAATCAAGGTAGGAAGAATAAGTAGGAGATTCTTTTCTGAAATGGTTTATTTTTAAAAAGCTAAAACTAACTACTGCACTTCTCCATAACACAGGTATGGTACACGATTACTATTGAGCAGGATGATGAACAGGATAATGGTAGAAACAGACGACGTTCCCATGGGCCTTCACTTAATCAGCTTATTACTGAGTGTATGCCTCAGTTGCCAAACTCAGATACCAGTAAAGTAAATTGGTCAAACTTGAAAAAGGCATTGACAATTCAAGATGTTTCAATGGAAGGAATTCAATTGTTTCAACAATTTCGACTTCACTGCTAAATTGACCGTCTTCCATGGTGACCAACAAAAACGTTTCTTTAAGGGTAAGCCATATTTTATTATGTAATCAAAGGGCTGTAATGCATCCTCAGTCCTCACAAAAGACTCGTATGTAGCAGATGCATGATCAGTGCGTTGTTTGCATGTGCTTTTTGTTTTTGTGTTTTTGGTTAATTTCTAGTAATGCATGATAAGTGCATGTATGCCCAACTTACTTTTAAGTATAAGCTTTCTGTTTTTCATAATATTGAACAGCCAATCTACATTGAAGGATAATATTTTACTTTGATTTGCAGTTGTCTATGATCACTCATATTTTACTTTGAATTGCAGTTGTCTATGATCACTCTGTCAAGGCAGAGATTTATTTAATTGCTAATGGTTATATTATTTTCACCGCTATATTTATGTTGTTGATCATTCTATGGCAGTATAGTATAAGTGTTCTTTAATCTTTTATCTTGCATATCAAGTTCAAATATATTGTTTGATATGTTTTATCCATTGTTGCATTCATGTGAAGAGCTTTTGCATGAGGAGAGGTATCTCCAACAAATATGAGCATCCTACACTGCAAATGTTTCAGCATGTTAGCTAGGTCATCTCTGCTATAAAAAACAACAATCTAATCATAATATTTTTTAAAATCTAGCCGTACACATAACACGCACCAGAATATAACATACCCATGCTTCAAAATAAATCTCACAAACTGGACAAAAAATTTCTAATTCAAACACTCTTTACCCTGGAAATGGTACTTTTTCCATTGGTTTTGGGTGCTTAAATCTCATGCTCTGACTTAGTGAATGTTACCAAAATTTGGACAGTTTTCTTAATTTTGGACAATAAATCTATTCAACTTGTTTTGTATAATGATTTTTCCAAACTTACGAGTGCTATGCTTAGTTTGGGAAGAATAAAAACAAATCCCTTGACTGGCCCACCCTATTTGCAAAACTAAAACTTTAAAAAAAAAAGTGGTAGGTAAAACTAAATAACAATATACAATTTCAGTAGATTATTATGCAACTACCAATCTCAGTTTTAATTAGTTGGAAATATTTTCACATCAACATCCTATATATTATGAATCTTTGAAATCTTTAGGAACTAAATTATCTATTTTGTTTGAAAGTTATATTTTGTAAAAAATATGAAGAAATGTAATGCATTGGTGAAGGTGTTCGAATATAGCCAGTCTTCCTCACAAAGAAACATTCAGGGAGCAAGCTTTTGAGTACAATAATGATAATGAATATTTTCAGCTTAATAGCTTATAATAGTTTTATGTTTGTGCTCATAAAAACAATACAAAAACTCCAATATCTTTTGTACGAAATATATTAATGGTACTTTTTTAAATAGAAATAGTTGTAGAAGAAGAAACAAATCACATTCTCTTCCTCATTACCAGATTGAAGATGTTATGTTGTGCAGAATTAAATAAGTCACAGTTCCTTTCACAATAAACACTCAACAAATCATATTGAACTGTCACTTTAATGCATTCCAACCCTCATGCTTTAATTTCTTATGCTTTTTTATTCTTAGCTATTTTGGATGCTATAGCTTGCATTGGCATATCCCCTAGCACTATAACTACTTAGTTTATGCACAAAATTTGGTTCTGTGGGGAATTGTGAGGAATTGTTGATGGTGGCTATTTGTGATCAATTAGAATTATGGAGGGCATTGATGTTAATGAGGGTCTCATAGCTTGTTTGCGACCTATACATAACATGGTCCTATTCTTGAAGAAGCACCACACATTCAGATTTTGTGGGAATACTTGTGTTGGCTAGGTGTGATGTTTTGCCCCTTTTCCATGTGTGTCCCTTCAACTTCTTCACTTCACCAGAATGTGGCCCCTCCTCTAGTACTTCATGCACCATACTCTTACTTGCACTTCTTCTCTCCCCTCACAACATAACAAAGAATTTATGTTTGAATAGGAACTACATAGAACCTTTGCGTACAGGCTAGGGCTGGAAATCCACGTGTCCAGCTTGATTATTGAGTATTATATGAGAGTTTTATGTTGCTACCCATTATTTCATTGACATCAAAATATTATAATGGGAATTAATAAATTAGATACCCAAATCATAAAGATTTTTTATAGTAAAAGATATAGTTTTCATAGATAATTTTTTGAGTCCACCTTCTATATTTTGATTGAAGAGTTAAAGAGTTTAGAAGGGCTTTGTTCACCTAGACATCAACATAATTCCTAGTAAACACTAAGCACAATTTTTATTCCATAACTTTGTTTATGGATAGAAAATGGACTGAAGAGAGAAATTACTATCAAAAAAATTAACCACGTGATTCTAATAGTGACTCTAGCAACCTTACCTAGAATCAAGATATAGCACAAAGTTTTATTACTTGGTCAAGGAAAAGTTTCAATTTCTTTAAGCAAGATTAAATTTCCTTAAAAACAATGAGCTTCAACCAAAAAATTGTTCAAATCCTCAAACAAAGAGAATTAAGAAAAGAAAACCCCATCTTCTATTACACTTACCCATACACTTCCTTTTAACTTCCACATAGTTTTTATCCACTTTATAATCACGTGTATGTTAGATTGAAAAGGAAAAAATTAACCAATTAGTGTATTTTTCATTGATGAAATATTTTTTTTAACTAACAAATTTGAAAATCATAGACCCAAACCTTCCTTTGAATGGAATGCTTATGATATTGCAACCTTCTCAAAACACCCCCTTTTGGACAACTTCATAATCATAATATCTACCTGATTTAGCTTCTGTCAAGGTGTATATTGTCCTTGTTGGACCTTAAAGTATGGACTCTTAAATGATATGGAGGCCTTGGTATGCTCTCCTAACATAAGCATGGTGGTTCGCATTCAAATAATTTAAACAAAAAATCTTAGACTTCTTCCACTCTCGCTACTTTACCTGTTTTGTTAACATTATAAATAACACCTATGAACTAGAGGTCACATCTAATGCATTATTTACCATACTATTACGTGTGAACTAAATTAGGAGTGCATGTAAGCTCACTCAATAATTAAGGTCGAAAACTTCATACCAATTAAGTAGATTTTTTTTTCTAAAGGACATGTAGGTAGGGCCATCTCAAATTGACCCTCAAAGATCATGTCTAGGTCCAGGTATTTGTCTCAATATTTGAGCTTATCTTATTTAGTGCAAGATTTTACATTCATGGTGTAGAGTTACTACCCTTGTTGTGGTATAAAATATTACAAAACTAACTCTTTGAATTGAAAATGAATTGCTTGGTCAATAAATAAGATATTAAAGATACAAATATAAAAATAAAATAAAATAATTAATAATGAAAGATAATTGTTACCCTCATAAAACCAATACCTAAACACTTAATCAATATTATTCTTTTATTTATACTTATAAAAAACATAGCTATATGATCTTATAACTTACATCCTTTAATTTTGATAGCCATCATCAGGTAATATGTACCTCTATTCTTCCAGAAACCTACTTTCTCACACCATTTATAGTGAGTACAAATATTATGTACTTGAAAAACTTCTAACCATTTTATGAATTGTCTTTTTTGTAGCTTCATATTCCAAAGCTCTAGCTAATGTAGGATTGTTCCTATTGCTAGCACCCATTCTCATTTCTATTTAGGTATTCCTTTGGGCCTTAATTTCAAATTTAAATTGTTCCCACAGAGTAGGGTGTTTGGTAGCATAAAAGGTAGAAGATGTGGGAAGGTATATAAAGTTGAATAGATACACAAATGGTTGTTTTGATCTTGCAATATGCAATAATTTCATAAAATAGAGAAAATATATATGTTGAAAAATTTCACCCAAATGTGTTGGTGTAGGAAGACTAGACTTCATAGCCTTTCCCAACATCCTCCCAGCATAAGATGAAATGGGAGAATTTGAAAAGGGTATAGGCATGGGTAATTGATTGAAATGCGTATGTGTAGCAGCCTTTTCCAACATTCTCTCAAGCTATGCCAAAATGGGAGCATTGGAAAAGGCTATGGACATTCATTGGAGGGTAATCAATTGAAATGCATAGGTGTAGCAAGGCTAGACTCTATAACCTTTGCCACCGTCCTCCTAACCTATTCCAAAATGGGAGCATTGGAAAAGGGTATGGACATCCATCACAAGGTAATCAATAGATAAAATTTGGTAGATGTTAGTGTGGTATTTTCAACAAAGATTCTAAATAGCTTAAGGGTAAAAGTACAAACCTGTGTCACACTTTTATAAAAGAAAAGGACCACAACATGCAAACTGTTCAACTTTAACAACATAAAAGGTGGCATTTGTATTTAGAATTTGAGGATGATGTAAACTAAAGAAATGTGTAAAAATGGATT